>JAJMAG010000135.1:0-60474 GCA_030564905.1 Geotrichum fermentans
TCACGTCATCTTAACTATTTTTACCCGGCTCATAATCTCGCTCTAATCTTGCTTCACTGGAGCATCCTTCAATCCGGTCACGCAACGCCTTCAACGATTACACTGCGTTAATCTTATTCAGGCTAATTCATCTTGTCACCTCAAGTTCATCTCAAGTATATATATTTTAGTTTATCCTCCATAGCTTCTTTTATTTCTTGACCAGCGAAACATAGTACAAATTCACGTTATATTTTGTCTTCTTACTTTCATCACCGTCGTTCTCAAAGCTCTTGTACTCGCAAGGCCCGGGTCGTTCCCGTCGGCCTTGCCATCGGCCCTCTTATCTCCTGTACCATTACATGGACGTAACATAAATGAGACCTACAAATATCCACCCGGAAAAAGGGATACGAGACAAGACGAGAGATTTCAGCTTAATAAGGACATTCTTAAAAAGACCATGGATAAACAACGTCTACAAAGTGCGGAAAGTCAAGCATGGTTGTTAAAGACGCTACGAGAGAAGAGAGAGGTGCACACGGCGACAATTTCGCGAGAGTACTCTGCGTCCCCACTACATTTCTTGCTTTACCCTAGCCGCTCTACAATGACATCAAAAAGACTGGTGCAAGTATATCTAGCTTCATTGACAACATTGCTGTTTACGTACGAGGGAAAGCCAGTGAAAATGCTGCTAAAGATAAGTGCTGTCTTAAAGAGTGCTGAGCGTGGGTGCATTCGAGGTCTAGCGAGATCGATATTAGCAACAAATTTGGTTCTATTCATTTAAAAAAAAAGAAAAAAATTACGAGCATTGTCACGGTGATGATTTTGATCACAGAGGGCTGTTGGAATGATTTGGAGACTGGAAAGCCCAAGAAATGCTATGACTGGAGTTGCAGTGAGAAGTCTGTACATGGCGTATGTTCGGCCTATTTTCAAATATGGCTTTGTTGTGTGGTACAGCAGAGTTAACAAGGCGCAACAACACCAGTTTTCATTGTTGCAAAACAATTGTTTCCTGAGGATTCTAGGTGCGAACAACCTCCATTGAGGTGATGGAGATGGAGCCAGCCATCCCACAAATCGAGCCAAGGTTCAAATTCTTCGATACGAACTGTGTGAACCTAGCCCCCTCAGAGAGTTGATTGACATGAAGGGAAAGAAATCATCATTCTTTACTAACAGACAGCATTTACAGGACGGTGCCGCTCAGAACTGGACACACCATCAAGCATAGCTTCTTGGCGGTGTTTGATTGGGCTAAAAGAGTACCACGAGCGATTGCACAACCACTGGAAGAGAAAAAAGGGAAGCCGAAAGCAAAATAATCAAGCCATTCTTAAATGATTGACACCAACTTTACACTTGCAAAACTTACGGAGAGCAAAAATGGTGCTGTCCCTTATACCCGATGCCAACTCCATTCTCAAGGCCTCAAAACTTGTCACCGAACACATTATAAGGGAACAATACCGCAGCATCCTGAGCTTCATCACCCAACTCAAGACTGGCCATGGTCTAACAGGTGAGCGGTATGAGAGATTTTCTATACCGACAGACTCGTACGACTATCAACGCGGGAAGCGACACGCCATATACTCACTGAATGCCCTACATGTACATGTATATACAGTGGAAAAAGGCAAAACTTATTAGTTGTAATTTTCTCAGCTCTAAATTTCTCAGTGCTACCCAACTCCAAAGAGGGGCTGCAAGGGGGCTGTAAGCCATTGGTAGGCTTGTGGAAATCTAAGGACGAAAGTTTTTTACACCAGTGGTAAGCATCTTCGTGATGCTTACGATTATTTAGGTGAATTTTGTCTCCTGTGGGCTTCTTTCTTCTTCTTTTTTCTTTTTGGGGTTTTCTTTACACAAAATTCGGGCTTAGTTGAGGTATAACTGCGACGCTGGTGAACCCCAGCTAAACGGAAGGAATGAGCACAGTCTTAAAGGCGCTGGATCTGGAATTTCATATTTTATCTAGCATTATAGCTAATTTGAAAAAAATATTCATCAAGAACAAAAATTGATGTTAGAAATTGCGAACTCTGTGGATCGAACACAGGACCTCCAGATTAACAGACTGACTGAATTGTTGACTTCAGTCTGGCGCTCTCCCAACTGAGCTAAGTCCGCCATTGATATATTTAGAAAAGTTTCTGGTCCATTGCTTCTTCTATAAACTATTTTTAAAAATTTATAAATATTATTATTTTAGGTTATTTATTAGTCTTGTAGGTGCTGAATCTGCGATTTTATTTCAGGTTTGTTTTCTTGTAATTGTGGAAGTTTAAATTGTTTCTCATTTAGCGGTATAGCCGATTGACCGGGCAAAAATATATCTATATACATATCTATTTTAGGTTATTTATCGATTGATTAAGTGATTTATTATTTTAATTTTGTTATGATTTTGACAGTTTAATATTATAAGTTATTGAGCATTCTAGTTGAATGACATAATATGTACTGTACGTATATGTTGATCAATCTATCTACTTCGTGGATATTATTTCGTTTTTTTTTCTCTCATGAGTTATTTATACCATCTCTGGCCTCCAATGCGATAAAAGCAAAGTGGAGAAATGCAGTTAGAAGTACTACTAGAACCAGGTTGAGGCTCAAGAAAAATGCAGTGAAAAGCTGCGACAAGGAAAACAAGATTTTTACACGGCAAAGAGTACAGTAGCCCGAGCCTAGATAGATAAAAGTTGTGTTGTATTAATATTTCTAGGTACTTGTATCCCTTGTGGGTAATATTCACCGACTATAAACAACACTATTTGCTTGCAAATTACCCTGGGCACGTCTTTCACGGAGTAACACTAACCAAGGACTTAATGGAAATCTTTGAGGTAGAATCTAAGCATTATTTTATGTGATCTGGAATACGAAAGCAACATGAAAAGCTGCTACCAGACGTAAGGAGAAATAGCTGTGACCTCACAGCCTTTAGCTGGATAAAATTTCGTGCTTCCTACAAATTTACTTGGAATTCTTTTTGGGAGACGTTTATAATAATCATCATTACTATTCCACTACTAATTTTTGCTGCCAGGTTACGGCAAAAGTTTCCTAAGTATCCTAGATCTCTTGGAAATTTATTATCAATGTGAAGTCAATTGTACTTTTATTTAATCTATCATGTCTGAACCTTCACAACAAGGATTGCATTCTTGCCCTTCTTTTGGGTCATCCATCTACCCAGACGAGGCTCCTTCGACAACGCAACAACAATGCTCATATCCAATTTTCCATTAACACCTGACACTGATGCACCATCAACAGATTGTTCTGCAACCGCTATCCTATTCACAAATCCCTTGATGCCAGGAATAGCACCTACACACTCAAATGATCTCAAATCTTGAGAAATTTTCCATATCTTAATCTCACCGCTCCAGGAACCGGAAAAGAATACATCACTGAATGGCACAGCATGAATAGCCGTGATATATCTTGGCTGGGGAGGGGGGATCTCAACAACTTTGGTGTCTAACTCAGCAGATGCTAACTGTGGGGGCAATGGCGCATCTTGACCATGACCTTGTGAAATACTGAAAACAGGTTTCTTCTTTTGAGTCGACCACAAAGCGATAGTGCCGTTATCACTACCAGTAACAAAATGCGAATCATCAATCATGGAACAGCAGTCCATACTTCCTTCGAAAGTTGCAGTTGTACTACCTGCGTTTTTCTTCCGGCTCTTTTCACTCTCTCCTCCTCTGAATGTAAGTCGTGACTCCTCTGCAATTTTCCATAACATTGCCGTTCGATCTCTGGATCCGACTGTCACACAGCGTTCTTGGCCCAAAGCACTAACATCACTTACGGCATCTTGATGTCCGTATAACGTTTCGACAGCACTCTGGTGATCGATATTATATGTTCGCACCTTTAAATCCGCACACGATGCGTAAAGTTCATTAGTTCCTCGTCGGAATGCAAGTCCAGTTACTACCCCCTTTCTGTCTCTAGTCTCAAGGACTTTGATTGCGGAAAGCGTGCTCGTACTCCACACAACCAGCCGTCTGTCTCGTCCACCTGTAACAACATGCTTACCATCTGGGCTCACCGCTACGCACAATATTTCAGATCGGTGGCCAAGGAAGCTTGGCATGTCGTCGTCAGATACCCGATGATCGCCACGCACATATCGAATTTGCTTAGGAGGACTTACTGAAATATCCCACTTGGTAAGGTAAAGATCCTTGGTGACTGTGTATGCGTAAGGATAGTGAGTTGCAACTCCTGTAACTCCATATCCCTTGAGTTGTGAAAGGCTCCAAAGCTTGTTGCTTTTGCTCTTCTTGTTGACATAATCACCTACTAAAGAACCAATAAATCGATAAATGCGTCCTTGTTCTTCAGCGACATCCTCTTTCAAACGGCGACTCAGGTTTTCTCTGTCCAAATCAGCTGCGTCAAACCCAGCTGCCTCAATGCCGGACTGCATTTCGTCCTTGAGATTTGCCAAATACTGCTTAGCAAGTCTGCGTCGCTTGTCGGCTTCTGTTTCGTTGGCGTAATCAGATTCATCTTCGCTTCCTTCCTCAGCATCTTCCATGTCGACATCTTGTTCAACTTCGCTTTCACTTGTGATCTCATCGTCGGCAACTGATTTCCTAGAAGCAGGGGCAGCCTTACTTTTACCGGCCTTTGCTGACTTGCCACCCCTGGACTTATCTGTAGATCTTTTCCGCTTCTTAGGATTCGTGAAAAACGAGTCTACCATTGCTCTTTTTTAAATACTCTGGAAATTCGTTCAGTAGACTTAGGACTTTTTTAAAAAAATCTCTTTGGGAGAAAGACTTTGTATGTTTGAAAATTTTTGATTTGATTTGCCCTTGCCCTCATCACATGACTAAACCCGTTTCTTTGGTACTAGCTGTTTTTCCATACTCAAGGCGAGAAAGGCCATCAATCGGGTCTCGGGCACGAGTTCACGTAGTCGACTCGAGTAATAAAATCAAGACACTCAGTAACCTCTTTACCTCTAGTACTTTTTCTTGACGTCTTGTGTAAAGTGATCCTCGAGTTTTTTTTTTTTTTCTTCACTTTCATCTTTTTTCTCATTCTTATCGCGTTTTTTTTTTTGACGTAAACAAATCTCAACTTTTCCTTAGTACACCCACATAGACCCTCGCCACCACATGTTAACTTGGAACTTGACCCTCGCCGTCTTGGGTTATTACTTTTTATCTATAACTGTTGCTCAAAATGCCGAGATATCTGGCCGTGTCTCAATTATTGACGTACTTTCAGCGTCAGCACAGTTTAGTATATTGATCAAACACCTACAACGCACCGGCCTTGTACCTGTTCTTAATGAAGCAACAAATGTGACTTTTATAGCACCTACAAATGCAGCATTCGTTGATATCGACTCAGCTTCGATATCTCGGGAACTCCTTCTTTACCATCTTCTTAACGAAACTATTATCCTACAGCATCACAAATCGGACTTGGTTGCACCAACGTACCTATTCTCTTCCAACTTAGACTATTCGACAAAAAGTGGCAGGACAGACGATTATCCACTTCCAGTATATATGAAATATCTCGGCAAGCAATCATTTACTGTGGAGAATGTCACAATTGTGGAACAGGATTTGAAGGCATCCACGGGACATGGAGTTGTACAAGTCGTGGACAAGTTGCTTGCTATACCCAATTCTGTTTGTGAATCGCTTTCGCAAAATAATGAGACTACCATATTTTCGAAGCTTTTTAGAATGGAGTTTAATTGCTCGATGCCAATACTGCCATCATATGCTACCCTTCTAGTCCCACTGGACTCGGCATTTGACCAGCTCAATGAAATAGAACTGAATTATTTGTTTACTCGCCCAGCCAAAAAAGATAGACGAGCATTACTTTCTCGACATATCATAAACTCGTTCATAACCACGCCACTGATCGATGATAGTGCCAATGCGACAGCTCTGGATGGCACCACATTGACATTTTCTAATACCTTGCTAGTAAATGACAGTTATGAGCCAACCGAAAAGAACATACTAGCTAGTGATGGAGTTTTACATTACTATGATAAGTTCATCTCTGGGTCCGAAGGTAACATCCACTCTCTGATTGATTTTACGCCAGAGAAATATTGCATATCCCTTGGCGCCCATGGTTTCCTGAAGGAATTAAACTTTCGTGGTTTGATTGATTTAGTTCGTGGAGACACAGACCCACAGACTCTTTTTGTGCCGCTGGACGACCAAGACGATATGTTTACAATACAGAGTACGACTTCATTGCTTTATCATTTTGCCACGGGCAAACATAATCTAGATTTTGAAAATGTTCTGAACTCGAATATTCTACTGAAATCGAAAAGCACACATAAAGCGTTAGGAGGTGACTTCCAAAGAATCAAAGTTGGCGCTGCAGAGCGAACTCATACAATTTATTTAAATGGCAGAGAAAAGATTTTACAGGGACCTTACGAAGTTGGGAATACGACCCTCTTCACGATTGATGGGCCATTGGATCTTCCTACTTCTCTAGATGTCGCAATCGGAAGTGTTTACCACAGTTCGCAGAGCGCTTCTTATCTAAGTGATCTTGGAATGCTTGATTTACCATCAGGAAAACATGGTTGGACAGTTCTCTTGCCTACCAATGCTGCCTGGGCCAAACTTGACCTCGTTCAAAAGTACCTGGAATCCAACGAGTCTGCACTTAAAGGAGTATTTGAATCATTAATGTTTGCTCATCCTTTCTACTCCGACTCTCCTCCTGTTGACACACATCTCATGAATGGCGACCGTGTCAGTGTTTCGATACGAGGTAACGAACATTTGGAAGACCACTTCACACCAGCCCAACCACTGTCTTTATTTGTCAATGAAACCGAGTTCAAGATCCAATCGCCTAATATTTTGTCATCAAGCGGTGTTGCTCATTCAGTTTCTCACGTTGTAATTCCCGACCACGTGGACATCGTGCCGAACGACATTCTGAAGGCCGTGGATACCACTCGTTTTGTCAAACTCCTGAACGCGCGTAACCTTTCACATGTACTTGATCCTGACTCAAGTTATACAATCCTTGCGCCTTCGGATCGAGCGCTGGAGGCCAGCAATATCACAATTGACACTCCTGAGATAGATGTATTGCTTCGATTGCATATTCTCCCGGGGAACCCAATAGACAAATTCCTCAACGACGGTGATGATGTGGAGTCTCTTGAAAAAGGCATTCATCTTTCTGCAAAGGAACTCAATTCAGGTCTGTATCTGGTATCGATCGTCGAGGGTGATATGCGGGAGATTCGAGTGCTGAACCGTGGAGATTCTTGCAAAAAGGGTGATAATGTCACCACAATCCTATATGTTGATAGATTTCTCTCACCGGACTGGATTACAAGAATTACACCTCCTTTCAGGCATCCGTTTAGATTAAAAACGCCTGTTGCTATTTTGCTTGGCATGGTTTGTGGAGCAATATTGATATTCTCTGTGCTCTCATGTGCATTATTTGTGTTCCTCAAGCGCAATAGTTCTAGCAGCAAACAAAACTCGGGAAGCACTACACCTGGAATTAGTCGCACGGGATCTCCCGATCTTGAACGCAGACCGCTGCTCTCACATAAATCATCGAACTTTTCATCCCGCGGTGGCTACGAAGATGCTGTTGCGGAGGGTGACAGCAACGAACCCAGTAATGGTTACGGAACTGCATCGCGTAGTCGTCGTTCCTCGGCTCGCTCAGCACGGTCCATGACCAGTGAACACAGCGTCAGTGAACCTATAGCTACAGTTCGTGTTCAAAAAGATCGTGAACATGGACGGCATCTCGCATTACCTCGCGTTTAGCTAGTTTGCTTCTATTTTCATGCAGCATAACTACTTTGCATTTATTTTTTCTTATATTAATTTCTATATTCACATTTTTCATCAATACACGTTTGTTAAATTTCGGAGGAAGCAAAGTTGAGTAGTCGTTCGTGAATCTGGCTCATCTGCATAATTTGATTTGCACCCTGCTTGCTTAATTTCTGCAAGTATGTGTTTGCGACCTCCTTGACATGCTCATATTCTTTCGTTACAACCGATTCGACTACTTCACGGGCTTTCGCAACGCGTTCTTGTGCATCCAACTCGCACAAATGGATATGTGCCGTTAGTTTAGCCTGTAGTGCTGTGCTCTTAAGTGAGAGGATTTCGATTTTAGCTCTGTATATTTCATATTTCTCCAAATCTAACGGAATGTTCGATATCACCACAGAAGCTTGTACCTGGTCTTGCTGTTGGATTCTAGCTTGTCCAAGAGATTCTTTGGCCTGCTTAAGCCTGGTGTCAATATCGGACTTGAACTTTTCGATTCGCCGTTTTGAAGCTGCTGAAAGACTAGCAGTGCTCCGTTTCCTGTTGGCGATAATTCCTGACCCCGATTTCTAGATATTGATGTTAGCAATGAGAAGGCCAAAACTCCGTAGTGTATTGTCTTGCTTTGGAAGATTTAGCATCTGATTTAGGAGCCCTTTTCTGTCTAACCATGGTGTCAATCTCGGTGTGGTGCCGGAAGGTTTGATATTCATCACCGCAAAATATTATGAACGTAAAATAGTCGTTACATTGGAAGTGTTGTGCCTTGCACCCCAGCCACAAGTAGATTGGTCTGTGGCGCATGATTCGAGGTGCCAGCTCTGTGGCTGGTGCAGTGCCGTTTTGTGTGCATGATAGATATATGCCTTCGGGAGTTCGCTATTCGGTCCAGTCGCAAACACTTTCGGTTCTTATCACTTCATATATCAATAAATTTCAAAATACAGTACTATAAATTTCATAACCACATCCCACATCATATACATTTCAATTGCAATAGAGAATAGACCTATTAAGCTAGAATCAAATCGCAGAGCGTTCATATCGCATCGCATCTTAAATTCCCAGGCTGAATCCGCTAGAGTTCAAGGCTAGTGACTTCATTAACCATTTCCTCATAAGTTTTCTTGATGTATTTCTCTTGCTCCTTCAAGATCGCTGTAACCACATCCAAATTGAAGTCTTCCTCAGCATTACGTCCCTCGCGAACTTTCTGAGCAAGGGCCTTTAGCCGGTCAGAAAGGACATTCATTCGGTACTCAATCCAATCAGTATGAAGCTCGTTTTTATCAGAGACAGGATTGACGGTGGTCAAAACGGAATCGTCATAAACTAAAGGATCAGCTGCCCGGTAGGATGTAACAAAGGTGATACGTTCGTGGCCACCGAGTGGCATAGAAGCAAGGTGTTCGACACAGTGACCCTGGAGAACGGTAGCCCATCCTTTCTGAGGGTCATTAACACGAGAGACATCGCCGGTATCGCTGTGTATGACAGTTTCACCACCAATCATTTCTTTGGTATCAGACAACATCAGCACACAGACAAAAGGATAAGAGTCAAAATGCCATCCTAGGACGGCTTGGCCATTCTTGTAATCTTCTGCGACCGATTCGGGATGAGCATTTCGGTATGCAATCCTGGCTTTGTCGTTTTCGCGCTCTGCCTTGTCCTTGTATGCTACATTCGCATGCGCAATTTCGTAGTCGAAAACGGGTGTAAGCTGAATCCCTGCCATGGCAGATACAGCTGCCATAGTAGCAGGATGTTTCCAAGCTGCGTCTGTAAACTTTCCGTATTTCTTCGCCCATCCACGAATCTGAGTAGAGTTCTTGCCAACAATATTAGAGGTGAAAGCGCAGTTATCAAAAACCTCAGTTCTCAGTAGCTCTGCCCTCATAATGTCGATCGCAGCTTCGGTGAACAGAGGAAAAGGCATGGCACAACCTACAGGGGAGATACTTTTGTTGTGTTTGACACCAAGTTCCACCATAGATTTTTGAGTGCCAGGCTTGAAGCAAAGATGTACTTCGGGATCAAAGACAGGAGGACGAAATGGGTTATCAGAAAGTTGGAGACCAGGCATGCTATCTCTGCGAAATTCCATACGCACAGGGCGCTCACCAAAGACAGCAGTCTGCGCCTGAAGAAGTGGGGTCAAGATATCAGTAGCCATATTAATCAAGAGTGTAAAGTAAAAGTTATCATCCGTTTGAAAGCTGTGCGATTTCAATTATCGAAAGCAAGAAGAAGGCTGGTATTTGTAGGATTACTTCTCATACTGTTGATACAGTGGGGGGTCGTCGTCAACTTCCTCATGGTATTAGAGTTTTGACTGCAGAAAAGAAATAGACTTATCAAGAGATTTTCCCAATCCGAAAAAAGCACAGCTTTGCGTCGGTAATTAGATTTTGATCCCGTCGCTCGAGGACACAGATACCTTCATTTAGGAGTTTGCTCCTAGATTCCTAATTAGGCTCCTTGGAAATATGATAAGGTGGCACGGCTGAAAAAAAAAAGGATGTGGTAACCCAAAACAATCATCGATTCCTGTTGAACTCAGCGTAAATGAATAACAAGGATCGCTTTTCTTGTGTAGCCGGAATTTCAAAAACAACTAGAGCAAAAAAATGGAAAATGATTATAGCGTAAAGCTGGGGTGAAGTTAACTGGTTGCAGCACCAAATTTTGCTGACCCTGCAAAGTGTAAATTTTTGCCGTAGATAAGATCTAATTCTCGCACCCAACTAGTACACTTCGCGGTCCATAACTCCATGGGGCTATAAACAAAAATAATTGTACTTTTGATGCAGCTAAAATGTTAAATTTTTATGGAACGCTTGAGTCTCATGCATGCTACTCCTCAAGCCATTCCTCGAGACTACTACTATTCGGAGTAAACATTCTCTATTTGTGCAATTGAAATCCATTCCTTACCATCAATCGTTCCTGAGAAGAATAACCGCAACACAGAAACAGTACTTCACGAGATCAGGAGACATATCACAGTAGCAACAGAGCAAGCATTGTAGATGCCGTGCTTAGAACTAGGTTAAATTTTTCTATGCCTCAGGATCATCATGAAGCAAGACCACTATTGTTGCTAGGTTGCTGGCGGGGAAAACATACATTACATACAGGTATCTAACTTATTCTATGGTAATAACACCATCCTCATCCGATAGCTCTTCGTATCCCATATTGGTGTTTCTGATCAGTGTTAATAATTTCCCGTTTGCGACAGCTAGAATGTCTCCTCTGTTCCTAAGGGCAACAGCCGTTATCTCGGTGGCAGGTAAATTGTATTTGAGCGAAAATGTCCCGTTGCTATCATTAGAAGGATCGTAGATAGAACTGGAGTACGGCGAGACGAGCCCCACCAAGGCTCCATCAGCCGATACCACTGTTACAGACGATGGTGTAGCTTTCGCAAACCAGCTCTCGGAGGTAGGAATAGTGTAGCCACAACCGCCAGCAAGTGTTGTGAGATTATAACGTTTCCACCAGCCAAGGCCAATTGCAAGTATATCGCCGTTCGTCACCGCAATGTCCTTAACCGATCCCGACGTCGGCCCACAGCAACCGCTCTGCGCAGGGTGAATTGTAAATAGCCATTCTGAGTTCTTCCAGTCTAACACTCTTATCTTGTTCACAGCCTCCAGCACAATCACCCTGCTCCCTTCAGGGCCTTCCCAAAATTTGACGACCTTGCCCGTGCCCGCCAGCGGATACGATCGAGGCGATCCGTTCTCCCACACAAAGAGGTTACGGTCGTCACCCGTAGACGCGATATACTGACCATCTGCTGAAATGTCTATCGAATTGATGTAAGAGGAATGGCCACTAAGACCGCCCAGCTTTGATGTCTTCTCGGTTCGCAGATCATATACACTGATCGTGTCGTCTGTAGGATGCACGGCGGCAATGATGGAACCTTGAAGGCGAACAACAGAAACTTCTTGACCAAGATGAACATAAGTCTTTTTAAAGAACCATTGACGCTGAAACTCTGTGGGTAGATTGTTTGAATAAGAAGGATCCTGAAATCGCGTCAAAACGACAACGCCAAGATCATGACCGTAAGCTAGCGAGTCATCTTGCCAGTCTAAGCAGTAGGCCTCATTAGGCAGTTCGTAGACAATAGCTTCAGGATCTGGTCGGCTCTGGAACTCAGCCGGAACCTTAGACAATAGGTAGTCCTCAGGCAGCGTTGTCATGGTTGGGGTCGCGCTTGGGATTATTGAGGTTGCTGTGAAAATCTCTCTTCCCAAAGTCCAACACACACGTTATAGAATTTTGAACTTGGAATTTTCCTGCCACCACACACAGATCAAGCGGGCGCACGATTTGGCGACGACCACAACAATGTCTTATTACTCACAATCGCAGTACGGCTATGGTGGTAGTAATAGCGCCGGTGCTTCGGGCCAAACGCCTGGACTTCAGTTTCTTCCTTCGCAATTTGACTCCACCTCGGGAAGCTCGACCTCTGCGTTCGCCGCTCCGACAGGCACAATGAACACTGGCTACAATACAACCTCATCCTCTAACGGCTATTCCTATAGTGAAGGCTCGCGTGAACGCTTATCAACTGGTATTCTTGCAGCCTTTGGAACCTCCGGATATCTTGGCGAACCACCACTTCTCGAAGAACTTGGCTTCAACTTTACGCATATCAAACAAAAGACACTTGTCGCCCTCAATCCGCTGAAGACAATCGATCAAAACATTATGGACGACTCAGATCTTGCTGGCCCGATTTTGTTTTGCCTGATGTTTGGTACTTTCTTGCTGCTGTCAGGCAAAGTCCATTTTGGATATATCTATGGTAGCGCTCTCATTGGCACCGTGTCCCAATACGTCATTCTTAATCTCATGTCATCGTTTAAATCCATTGACTTTACCCGCGTCGCGAGCGTGTTAGGATACTGCATGCTACCGCTCGTGCTCAATTCAGCCCTGGGCATTGTTGTGAATATGGATAATGCATTTGGTTATATTTGGGCTGCCTTTTCCATCGCCTGGTGCACATATTCTGCCAGCGCTATTTTTGTGGCGGTCCTCCAGCTTTCCGAGATGCGTGTACTTGTGGCATATCCGTTAGCACTCTTCTACGGCGTGTTTTCCATCATGACCATCTTCGCAGAAGATGTTGTGTAATATCAATAATGCCATAATTTATCTACTACTCTAATCAAATCTTACACTGGTGGTCTCAAATGTTGGCGAGTTCAAGTTTACCAAAACAAGCTCACCGGTGCTTGAAAAGTCCGGCACCGTCAATAGGCGGATTGTGACATCGTTTCCTGAGTTGTCGACAGCTTGTACTAGACGGGTGTCAAAATATGGTTGGTTGCCCGCAAAGCAGATGTGAGGGGTCTCGTTGAAAATAAACGGGTCTTGTTCGTAGAAAGAGTACGCCGAAAGAGTGTCTGGCGCTGTTGGAACAGAATGCTGCCACCGTAACGTCTGACTGAGCAGATCAAGGCGATCAACGTCTTCCTCAGGCAAGTATTTGTACATGTCATTGATAGGTTGGCCAGAAGACCCAAATACCACAACTGGATCTTTGCCGAATTCAAACCAGCTCGGGTTTGTAACACTCTCAAAAACGGGTTGGTCGTGATTGAGCTTCCTTGCTTCTTGGAACAATGCAGGGTGTATCGGCTGCTGAGGCATGGTCATATTCGCCAGATCAGTTTCACCAGGCATTATAGCAACGGGCACAGACGAAGCAATCTCTGCCACAAAGGAATCCAGATGCTGCATTGGTTCAGGGTGAAACTGAGACCGATCATACCCATATTTTACTTCCTTCACTTTCTTCTTTTTAGCTTGTGCTAGTTGGACAGCATTAGGCAGAAACGCACTACTCAACGCGTCATCTGCACCTTCCGCTGCATCTTCATCATCGGCGTCTAGAGAGTTCCCGGCAATAATGAGCTGCACAATCTCACTAGATTCTGTCTGCTCTTCCTCGCCACCAATTTCACCTGTAAGATATTCTTTTAGCAATTGTAACGTGTATCCCTCATAAACACTGCCTTTAATACTCAGTCCTGAGACCAATGCCAGATAGCGTGGTTTCTCGCTGATCGGTTTCGGTATTGGCCGTTGGGGTGCACACTCTGAGAATCTCATATCCAAAACTTCAAAGTCGCCTGAAGGCAGCTCTTTACCCAGTACCGCCATAACACACCCAGTAACCAAGGACTTGGAAGCCTCTATAACACCTTTTCCTACTAATTTAATTCTACCACTCTCATCTTCCAGCATAAGCTCATCTGACTCGGGATCTGTATACTTGTGAGGTGGCGGGGGAGGTGCTCCAAAGTGGCTAGCCGTGATCTGCTCCAAGATACTTGGCTTAAACTTCATCTCACGGTAAACGGTGCCAACGACCCAGCTGATCGGGTGATTTCCGACGTCCAGCACTTTGAGGCTGTATTTGGCCATTTCACCATCAATTTTCAGACCATCCCAAACGCGCTTTGCGACGGCGTAGACTTTGGGTCGCTTCGCAGTAAGACGGTCAAAGTAGATATGAGAGTATTGCTCGCCATAGGCTCTCTTTTCCATAGGAAGTTTGAATGGGGCATTAAGAGGGTCTTCCTTTTCACGAGCCCGCTGAGGTTCCTCGCGCGTGTTGACTGTGTACTCTGTTGATCTGGAAGGTTAGCACTACATTGCGGGGTCATATTAAATTCCAAAAGACTTACGAGACCCCTTGCAAGAAGTTCGTCATATTTCAGCTTTCAGAACAAATAAATTGACTATAGGAAGAGGGAAGCTGTTTGGTGCGTTGCTCGAAATGCAGATTGATGGACTTGCTGTGAGTGGAATCGTAAAAAAACAGAATTTACGTAACACGCGTCACCAAAAACGCGAAAAAAAATAAATTGATTTGAAATTTACGCGTGTCACCTTTTTTTATTTACTCGCGAAACTTGTTACATTTCGCTGATAAACTAATTATTACGTAAAAGCTATTAACGAACGGTTGAGTGGCCATTTTTTCGTCCTTGAAGATTATACTACGTAGCTTCGCTTGCATGTGATTGCTTTGAATGTCTGCATGTCTGCCAATGGTTCTTCAAAATAGAGCGAAGAGGCTTTTAGATGCTACGCTTTTTTTCTTTAGGAAAGTGGTCTTTGTTAATGGGATCCAGTTTAATGAATCATATGAAATTAGCTACAGTGTAGCATACATGCTAGTTATAGTCCTTCTACTTAGTTCTCTAATCCGTATGATGTCCTGCAATGACATCCTTAGCTCTCTCTACGTCTCCATCTCTAACCTTGTCATGCCTCTCATATTCGTTAATTCCCGGAGCATGACCGATTGCCATTCCCACTCGAACCAACGTCTCTAGAGCGCCTGCGCTATTCTGTACAAGGTCGTTATCAAACTTAATTCTGCCAGGTTCGAAAATTACCACGAGGGTCGATCCACCAAATTGAAAGTAGCCGAGCTCGTCAGTTCGCGAAACCCGTTGCCCGGTTTTGGCGGTGATGACAGTAGAGCCAACCATCATGGCACCAACACAAACAACCATTACCAAACCAAAAGCATCGGATTGGATGGGTACAAGCACTCGCACATTTTCGCCAAAAACATCCAAAGAACTTCGAATTGCCATCGGGTTGACAGTGTAATATTCGCCTTCAATGGTACGCGGTTCGCCTAAAATACCAGACACAGGGACGTGGAACCGATGATAATCTTGAGGGGCTAACCTAAATATGGCCAAAGAGCCATTAACAAATCTGTCAACATACTCGGGGTACGCGGTTCCAAATAACCGAGTAAGTGAAAAATCACGACCTTTGATCCAAATATCGGTTGCTTTGGTTAAAGTAGGAAAGTATGTACTTCGGCAGTCCGCGGGTGAAACTAGAATTCGCTCTTCGTCGGGAGCTTCACAGGGTCTCGCACCGGGTTTGAGTTTTCGGTAAAAGAACTGATTAAAGGTCTTAAAGTTCTCAACAGGTTCTAGTACTTCATCCATATTCAGAGCATGAAACTTGATAAAAGCCGGGATAGCTCGAGCACTTGCCGGATTATCGTACTTTCTTCCTTGCTTGATACTCAAGCTCTTCAACACATTTCTCGCCCGTTTGCTTTCCATATTTTTGCTGCTGCGTATTCCCTTGTACAGCACTCGAATGCCTAGTCGTATATACATGTTCATTTTTTCCTCTTGGATGTAACCTGTGATGCGGTCTTGAACAAGGATATTAGCGCTATTAGCACCTAATCTATAGTTGCCATATGTCACCTTCGATACAACTTTACTATACCAGCGCTTACGAGCTTGGTTGGATGACACGAATTTGTCCATTACAAGCTGTCCATCCACTGCCCAGTCCAGACGAGCACAGGTCGCCAAGTGAGTAACAATGTCAATTTCCGCACGTTTGGTCAGTCTTGGCTGGTTACAGAAAGGGCACGCAGAGAGCTGGATCATGCGTTCCTGGAACTCTTCATCGTCGTCGTCATCTAGACCAGAAATATAGTCAGTCCCGACTGGGAAAGTGGGATTAGGAATTTCGCTAGATGAATTCTTATCATGCTTTTGTTGGTTGATTGTATCCTTCAGAATCTGATCCTCGAGGCACATGACAAGTTCGTCGACTGTGAGCTCGTCCTCCACTTGTTTGCCAAAACGTGTAAAAAAGGAAATAATTGTACGCTCTGATAAGGTTGACCCCAATGTCTCAAGAAGCTGAGAGACCTCATAGCAGCTCAAAGCGCAAGAATCATCTGAAAATATTCGAATCAGTCCACGCCAAAATTGTTGTCTTAGAGCTGCGTAAGGCAAGAACTTGGCCTTGATGAACAGTTTGGGTGAATGCTTTTCTTCATACTTGGCCTTGGTGAGACGTAGAGGCAACTCAAATGGTACCATTGCCTCATTATTCAGCGATGCGAACTGTTTCTCAAGAGCCCTTTTATGCTTATTACGCTTGGGCGGTGTGCGTTTGCCTTGGTCAGACTTTTCAACGTCTTCACTGGAATACTCTGAAGAAGGAGTTGTACTAGGTTTCCAAGACATGGCATCTAAGTCATACAGAAGAGTACTCTTATCCGGAACCGGGGCTGTCTTTAATACATTCTGGACCTCCAGATCCGCACTTGCCACGAAGTCATTCAGAGTTATCCGATCCTTGTCCATTACAGCGAAATTTATGCTGTACGTTTGCTCATGCTGTAAAACGGGAAACATGAGCTTTTCGTTGAAGATAGGATTAAGTGTATGTCTCCTCCATGGTGTTCGGAAGGTCCTTTTGCCAAAACTGACAACCACAAACGGATCCATGTCGAACCCAGTTTTTGTTATATTTCTCATGGGTGGAAGGTCTGTAGCTCGTTCGACCTCCATACATAAAAGTCCAACAACCTGGCTTCTTGAGTTGAATTCATAGTAACCTCTAGGTACTATTTTCTTTCTACGTCGTAGCTTCTTTTTCTTTCGGGGAAATGTTGGCACCGTAAGAAGATTTCCGCCGTTGGGAATGAGCATACTGACTTTTGGCTCCAATGGCGCAAGCTCTTCTTCCTTTTCGTCTTCATATGGCGTTGACGATTCTGCTTGCTGTTCATCCTCACTGGCATCGGTCAAGTATGTTTCCATCATAGAGGTATTCTCCAGGCCTTGAACAATCTGGTCGTACTCTCCAGGAGTAAATTCGTCTGACTCCTCAAAATCATCCACACAATCATCTGTAACATCTGTATCACTCTGATCCGTACGATATCCATCATCTGGCTCTAAAGCTTCAAGAAAATCCGACCACGATTGGGCCAGATCATACTCTTCACCCAGGCGGAATTTTAGTTCCAAAGTGCCCACGTTACTCGAATGACCAGAGACATTAATTCGCTTGATTTCTAAAGATTTCGTAACAGAAAACTCAGAGCCGGTAAAAATATCGTGCAGTCGTACATGAACTTCGCCAACATATTCCTAGGAAAAGTTAGCCAAGATCTGGAAAGCCTACAAATATGTGTATACCTTTCTGAATCTCTCCTTGCTCCAGATCACAATAGTAATACTTGGGGAGTGTGCCCAGCCTCGTAGAGGTATGTCAAAGTCGTCAAACCAATATGGAGAGGTTTCTTTGCTGACGGCCTGAGTCGAATATCGGTGTTTGTTGGCATGAACCACAGCGTACTTGTCGGTTAGTTACTTTTCCAAACGAACGATTTCATGTCAAGAGTAAGCTTACAGGATTGCAATTTTTCTTTCTGTTCAATATCAAGTTATCAGCCTGTAGTTGTTAGTTATCATCTTGGAATGACTGATGTGCATACCTTGTTGACAGATATATGCAAGACTAAGTGGGTTTTAGCAATAGCAGCGGGGACTACGTGGTCCAATTGATCTTTTCCGCCATTTGCAATTTGTACCGTTGATGACGGTGAACTATAGGACTGCAATGCGGCGTGTGCCTTGCGACGTTTATGTGGAAGTAATCTCATATGTTATGATGCTTGCGTTGAGAGTATAAAAAGAGTGAGGGGTTTTGATGTTTGTTCATGGACGCGGAATTAACGCTTGTCTCTCTTTGTGTCTAGAGCAAGAACTTGCGTTCTGGTGATTTTGCTCTCGAAAGGGGACAAATGATTGAGGACTCGTAAGGCCTCGAAAGGAGCAGTTTCGCCTACTCAAGCACTCTGATGGTAAGGTGAAAACAAGAAGAGCCTAGTAACGAGGGAGCGATTTAATTTTTGTTCTGCCTTGAATTCACAAGAAGAAAAAAATGAAATTGCACTTATGGCTGCGATTTTGGGACTTTGCATAAGGACAGCCCGCATAGCGCGCATTAGAACTTTGCCATGGCCTTAAAGGGGCGCCAATATGGGCAACTCGCCATATCGATCTACATAGCTTTGGAATAATTCTTTATATGCCACAGGGATTCAAATGCTGAAGGCAGGCAAGTTTACTACATACACGTACTGTGTACATACTGGCGATGCTGGTTACGTAGTTAATGGAGTCGAAGCTGCATGTCCTGACGCCAACTGCCTAGCTAGGGACGCTTGCATTCGAAGGGCGAAAGAAACGTGCCAGGCGTCTTCAGAGCGCCTTAGGCAAGAAGATCCGGGACAGAACAATTCCTAATCAGAGAATACTTCAATTATACGATTTACTGGATCGCGCTTGTCTCAGGAAGTGCCGGGCCGAATCTTCCTTACTCACAGGTGCCAGAGTCACTAAAGACGTATGAATGTGAAAATGTTTGTACATGTACAAAAGAAGCCACTGTAAAGATACCTGTAAAGCAACTGTAAAGTAACTGTAAAGCTAATAATGTTCTTTCAGCAAGCATCTATAGTAGTTCTAAGGTTAAGCATGGTGTACCTTGCCTGGGCATCTGCTCATTTAGAGCAACAATGCCATGTTTGTTTTACCCAACTCGGTCGATGCCTACATCAAATATCACTCAGAACGTTTGACCGTTTGTCGACATCGTGAAGAACTTTGAAGAGTGAAAATAGAATTCTTGTTGATAAACACCAAGAATAATACTATGAATGTGTAAAAGGTTCTAACCCTTACTATCAAAGACGCGTTCCGGTAGAAACGTAATATGCTAAAGGCATTTCACGAGGCCGTAACTACTTATCGTTATTATTGTTACTTTCTCCTCTCGTCCCGCACCAGAGTGGAGCTGGTATATTTTATATAAGACTCAAGATGCACTACTTAGTAGTAGCCAACAAGAGATAACTTACGTCACATATTATTTACTAGCACTTGACACGCTTTTGTGAATCTTACGATGGCTCCAACACAGGCTCCCGCGGTGATTCATGTCTCAAATGGCAGACGCATGTGAATTGCCGACATCTGAACAATAGTACTAAATATTATATAACACGTTACATAATAAAGCGAAGCATGAATATTAGGTTTGGCCCTTACCCCCACAATGTTTACATCTTGATATGGTACAAGCTCTTCACCTCCAACATAGCAGCTAAACACCGACGAAAGGCGATTTTCCATTGCTCTGAAGTTGCAAAGGGCAGACAAAATGGGAAGAATATACCCCAAAGCTTCGCTGAAACGAACAGTCCGAGAAAATAGCGGCACTAATATTGCGAAAAATGCTGACGCATTGGTATGCTTCGATTGATCGCTTAGAGACCGTGCTGACATTTGGTTGTAGCTATATTTGGATTACGTCCTATTCCTTGAAGCGTGAGTTACCCTAGGCTATAATGGTTGGTTATACTAACTGCTCTGTAAAGCCTTTTAAAAAAGGCAGGCGACGAAGCCACCGCACAGGGCGAGAAACAAATCACACGAAGACATGTCGAAAAATTTGTTGCGGTACGTAAAAGAGCCTTGAAACTGACGGCGAATTAGATAACTAATGGAATAGGAAACATTGAAGGAGTTTAAGGGTTGAGTGGACTCCACAAAATCAATCAAGTTAAGCAACCTGTCTCGCCCGCGCCTCTACATTTGAATAATTCTGGCTATAATCTTTTCGCCCGTTGAATCGCTTGCATGTATGATGCGGTGGCATAAAAGCTGGTCAGCGTCATATCGAATTCTATACTTCGCGCTTTGCTGTTGATCTGATCTAGTGTAGGTGAGTATGAGGTTTCTCGGGCCCTGGGGTGAGCAAAGATTGAAGTCACAATATAGAGTAACCTCCTCTTGTCTGTCTTCACCGCCATGATATAGACTGATAGTCTATAGCATGTCATTACTTTTATGCTATGCATTTGCATTTATCCGAAGTTAGTCAATGAGCTCTCTTAAAACGCTTGAAGTTGATAGCAAAATTTCACTGCTGGAAAGTCCAAGCCTTGATTATGATGATACCTCAAGAGCAATTCAGATAATCATAATATTTTCAATTACAATGTAGGAAGATAAACAAAAGCACGAAAACAAAACATATACACTGGGGCTTGCGGTCATTATAAAATGGAGTCGAGCTTTGAGAACACGCTAAGGACGGCTGCGATAATCTCCAACTGCAGTTCCTTGTCAGTATGCCCGCTCAGTTCTTCTGCGACAGCAGATGTGAGGTTAGCACCGGCTCCACCTAGACCTCCACCGTTCCGTGCAACAAACGGCCACTCGGCGTAGTCACTCAGTAGTTCATCAGCTCGACCAAATGCCTGATCGCGAGCATCATAAGAGAGATTTGTTAGCACATTCTCGAGAACGTTAGCCGCATAGGCACCTGCCACCACTGCAATAGAGCGCAAGTATCTAAACGGCACGTCTTCAGGGAACAGCGGCGTGTTGGGAAGGACAATAGTCCTAGCAGTCAAGAAAGTAATTACTCTGCGCTTGATTTCATCTTTCGTAGACGTGTCAGCCACAGGGTGAGTGGCCATGTCGAATAAGAAAAAGTTGCGTTTCTCGGTGCGAAGAATACCTTTATCGACAAGTCCCTTGGCTAGTCGCTCGCGCACCTGCTTTAGCTGATAAGAAATTTTAGTCAGATTCCAAGTTTCGCCTGACAAGTAATCAATCCATGTAGCAACGCTAAGAGGCTCTGACGTTTTCATGATCTTGATGGTCTCGTCTAGCAGAGCCTCACCCGTAATTTTGTCGTTGATTATCTCGATATAGCGATCAGCCAGTGGGAATCGACGCCGAGAAGAATCGTTAACCATGGCAATCTTTCCTCTAAATGCGAGTTCCATTAAAATACATCCTCGTAGGGCGTATGAGATGTTATCATTCCAGAACGATAGATAACCCTGCTTATCCTTGATGCCGATGAGAAGGACCTCTTCCATCAGGGTTAGCTTCGGTTGCTTCAGTTCGTCGACTGTGCTGTTGATGTCCTGTGGATCGTAGGCTACACGACGACCGTCCTCGTAGCCGTTGCGAACTGTCCTTGAGCCTTCGTTGTCGCCAGTCGGGGTCTCAGAACCGTCCCCTGTGGACGCGCCTCCCGCAACTCTTCTACGCTGCAGTCCTGACATAATGACGGTTTAAATTAAAAAGTCAATTGATTTTGGAACTGGTGCCAGGCCGGTGCTATATTTTCTGGCTACGCAGGATGAGAGGTGGTGGTTGGGGGAGATGAATTTAACTTTACGATTGTGAAAGTGAGCAAGAAAGGCCAACACATAAAATTCAAGAACAACGTATCTTTTTACACTTCTATAATTCACCAATCTACAGGGCCTAAAGGAAGCGCATACCCAAATCCGTCGTTCTCTAATGTCACTCCTGAAAGGAACTGGCTCTGAGCCGTCCATACGACTTCATTTTCTACCCACTTGAAAAGCTGAGGTCCTGGCGCTGGCGGCGGTTCGCTAATTTTGCTGATCAGGTACGCCGTGCTAGCCTCTGCGATGCCATATATAAGAACGCCTGCATAAGGGGTTTTGAGTAGCCAGCAAAATCCACAGCCAAATCCAAACATAATACCTTCTCGTGCCTTGAACCATTGCTCTTTGTCTGAACGTGAAAATGGTACTCGTGCAAAATAGGGCGAGAGGAGTTCATTGACTAAACATCTGCCACCCCAGAATGTTGACAAGAACATTACGGTATATTCAGGCGTGGCAGCAAATGCGAAGCAGAAGGCAGTGATAGCTGTAGGAGTACCAGCGACTTGATTGAGACTGTAGAACGTTGCTACTGGCAAAACAAAAGGCCCGATTACGGGTGACCCGGACAACATATAGAGAGCTAATGTAATGGCAGATCTTCGAATGTGCCCTTGGAGAAACTTTCTAAATCTCCGGTCTTTCAGTAACAGTTCAAGAGATGTGCTTTCTTCTTGAATTTCTCCGCCTGTATAATTCTGAAGTGGCGCGTAGTATTGCTTAGTGGCCTCCGGGTGCTTTGTCTTATAAACATCATCGACATACTGTAGCGAAGATAGGAATAACTCATCCATCTCTGGCCGTGTGTAACGAACTACTAGAATCAGAAAGAAATCAATATTGAGTACAAAGTCTTCCATGAACTGGCATGTGTCGATCGCAAACTGTAAATCCGTTGTCTGGCCTGTGAACCAGGATAGAACGCTTCCAACCGTTTGGAGCGTCCATAATGGTAGCCATAGTATTACCTGAATCAATACTGATAATAATATGGCAATAAAAGCTTTACGGTAGAAGCTTTTGCTGAGATATGGGTTTTGTAGTGCACGAATCGCTCCGAGAAGGGTCAACTGCAATCCGCGCAGCACGGCCAGCATCGAAAACCCTGCTGGAGGCCTCGACATAAATATTGGAGACGCCATGGTGAAATAAAGTCAAACATAAGAAGAGTGAAGTCGAAAGACGAAAACGTGGTGTTTAAATTGATCTTCACGTTCAGGTTTGCTAGTAGTTCATGGGAGTTTTGCATTCCGCGTAACTTTGATCTCTCTTGTGCCTTCCGTGTGACTTTGATCTCTCTCCAGCCAAACAAAATGACTGCAATTGAAAGCAGCTATGCCGAACAAGAAGGGTATTATCACCCATACACACCATATACTATCCAGAGAGATTTCATGAGTACCCTATACTCTACGCTTGAGGAAAAAAAAGTAGGGATATTCGAGAGCCCAACGGGGACCGGAAAAACGCTTTCATTAATCTGCAGCAGCATGTCATGGTTGCGAGATTTCAACCGGCGAGAATTTGAGAAAGAAATGGACAACGCGACAAAGGGCGACGAGAACGAGCCAGCATGGGTAAAGGAGCACACGCGGCAGATCAAAGAAGCAGAAATTTCTGATAAAATCAAAGAATTTGAGGCAAGTCTCAAGCAGGCTAGAGAGAAGGAAAAGCAGGATGCCCGTACTGCCCAACTACCTGAAGGCAGGAAAAGAATACGGCACGAAGTATCTTTGGAAGAAGACGACGACTTTTACGTGTTGAAAGGAGAGGAAGACGCAGTGGACTCAGCAGTATCAGTGTTACTTGCATCTTTGGAGGAAACGCCTGTTGATACTAGCTTGCCAGACGACAAGGTTAAAATTTATTTTGCATCACGAACTCACTCACAGTTGAGCCAATTTGTAGGTCAGCTCCGATTACCTCAATTCCCTCCATCTATAAAGGCATTAGACACAGAATCGACAAAAGAGATAACATTGTCCTCGCGAAAACATCTATGTATTCACCCAAAGGTGTCAAAATATTCTTCAGTCGCGCAAATGAATGACGCTTGTCATGACATGGCCAAAAAACCTGAAACCAAATGTAAGTTTATGTTAAACCCTCACGAGCCAAAAGACGCGGTGCGACAGGCGACTTTCCGGAACAAGGCACTTGCAAAAATCAGAGATATCGAGGACCTGGCCGATGTCGGAAGAGAATTGAAAATATGTCCATATTATGCATCAAGAGAAGCAGCAAATTGGTGTGAAGTCATAGCACTACCGTACCAATTGCTATTACAAAAGGAAGCAAGAGAAGCGCTGGGAATCAAGCTGGATAATTCGATTGTGATAATTGATGAGGCACACAATCTTCTGGATGTCATATCATCTCTCTATTCTATTTCCATTACTCACACTGAAATATCTTCTGCATTATCTGGTCTACAAGTCTATCACAAAAAGTTCTCGAAGCGACTCAGCGGTTACAATCTTATGAACCTATCGAAATTAATTCAAGCTGTCAAATCTTTGGATACATTTATGAAAGGTTCTTTAGCAAAGCCAGGCAAAGAAACTGCCTCTGGTAAAGAAATCAAAATATCGGAGTTCTTTGCGGGATCGAGTACTTTGGATATGGTAAATTCGCATGAGCTTGAAAAATTCATCAAGAAAACAAAACTGGTATTCAAAATTGAAAGTTACTTGGAGGCAGTCATAGAAACCAAGCTGGTTCTTGGTAAGGTTATGTCATTCTTGTCAGCTTTAGGAAACCCTTCCTGGGAAGGAAAGTTCTTTTATGGAAGAAGTGAGAAGAAAGAACTTCAGCTTGAATACATTCTTTTAGACCCGAGCTATCCATTTAAAGAGATTGTGACGCAAGCGAGATGCGCTGTACTAGCTGGAGGTACTATGAAGCCTATGGACGACTATCTCAACTATCTTCTACCTTATCTCGAGGAAAGTCAGATCACTCAATTCAGTTGTGATCATATCATTCCAGATGATAATCTTGTGGTGCTGCCTATATCAAGCGCCGGAGGCACCCAATTCTCATTCACATTTGCCGAACGCAACTCTGTTGATATGATTAAAGCTCTTGGACAGACGATCGCTAATCTCATGCTCAAAATTCCTCATGGGATGGTGGTATTTTTTCCATCCTATGCGTACATGAACTCAGTCATTGACATCTGGAAAAAGTATGGGCTATACAACCACATGAACGAGTATAAAAAAATTTTCACTGAGCCCACAGAAACCTCTGTGGAAGAAGTTCTTGTTCAATTTGGGGACGAGATTCAACGCTGCAAAGATATACACACAGGATGTGGCGCGCTTTTATTTTCAGTTGTTGGAGGTAAAATGTCTGAAGGCATTAACTTTTCTGACGATCTTGCGCGCGGTGTTGTAATGATAGGTCTTCCCTTCCCCAACGCATTTTCGGCAGAAATGGTTGCAAAGCGCGAATACGTTCAAGACAAGGTTCGCAAAGCTGGCGGGTCACTTGAAGACGCTCGCGCAAAAGCCAGGGACTTTTATGAAAATATTTGCATGCGAGCTGTCAACCAGTGTGTTGGTAGGTCAGTCCGTCACGCCAAGGACTACTCTTCCATAATCCTCATCGATCATCGGTACGCTAAAGAAAATATCCAAAAGAAGTTGTCTTTCTGGGTTCAGAAGCGCATTCAGCCAACATCAACAGCCGTTGAAGCTTGTTCTGCGCTTGGGAGGTTCTTCAGTACAAAATAATGCTGGTATTACCCTACATAATCTTTCATAAAACATAGTTTTACATAGTTTTTTCAGCATCGCTTAATACACCAACACCATAAAATGCCAACAGCAGTGCCGGACCAGCTCCCCATTGAAGCTTCAAATAATCTTATCCCACCGGCCGCTGCGCTTCTTGCGGAGCTTGGTGAATCAAGCCGAAACCTACCCAACGCTTCATCAAGCCTGGGTACGATCCAGCTAGGCCTTACAGAGATTTCCAAGAGAGCACACGAGCTGCGAAAAGATCTCCCCGTCGACAATAATACTAAAGCGTATGTGATAATGACCTAAATTGTTGACTTTGTGCTAATTGTTAGACACTATTTGCTTGCTGGTAGTGGAGTGAATGCAGAGAACATTCAATCTGAACTTCAAAGCATCAAGTTCAACGAATATCATGAACCTACGGAGACCACGACTTTTGAGATTGATATCGATGTAAGTATTACGCGTTTCATTGGCCCGACTATTTGACTGACCTCTCAGTACTATTTGCGCTCGAAAAAGGAAGACAACATCTTCTCTTCTATTGAAGACTCGATTCGGTCTACAGCACTTTCCTTCGATGACTATCTGAACGAAACTGTTTCACTCGACTGGAAAGCACGCAAGGACCAGATCTGCCAAGTGTTTGGTCTTTCTAGTATCAAGCCCCGCAGTACGGAAGAACTTCCTATAACGCCAGTGCCTGGGTGGAACAGAAATTCTCTAGGCCGCGCGGTTCTAGGTCCAGCAACAGGAAGCGTATTTACCGATGTTGAGCAGTCACCCCCTGGTAATCCCGAAAGCATGAAAAAATACATTTCGGTTGTACAGGAATTGAACCAAGCACGACAATCCAACAAACCGTACGCAATTTCACAAAAGTTCTATGATGTATCCAAGACACTGGGATCTGATGTCAAGGCTCAGCAGGCTCAAGATATTTGGCGAATTATTATGGAAATAACCGGTGAAACGTCAGGACAGTTAGTACCGGAACGCAAGTATGCAAAAGCATATACCACGGGAGGCAATTCACAGGAAGCCATCAACTTGCGTCGTCGAATCACGGCCGGGGGAAAGCGTTTCTTGGAAAAACAATTCTTTGAGAAGATTGAAATGAATATTGCCCGTAATCCAATTGAAGCACAGCTTGGCGGTGTTCCTTCAGTCTACAACAAAATCAAAGCCGCGCTGAACTTGCGGTTTGGCGAGAATGGAAGATGGGTTCACCCCACACTTGAGATTGTCAATAATTTGCCAATCTGGGCTCTTATTTATTATTTGATCCGATCTGGATGCCTGAAAGAAGCACTGGTATTTACCATGTCCAATAGAGAGGCATTCCAAAAATTGGGCACATCCTTTCCTATATACCTCAAGGCTTACGTCGAATCGCCAGTACATGCTTTACCCTCGACGTTAGTTGAAAATATTCGAAAAGAATTCAACGAGCAGGTTCGATTCTTTGACGAGGAAACCTCTGATCCATACAAATTTGCACTTTACAAAATTATTGGCCGGTGCGAGCTGTCCAAGAAGTCGTTCCCAGGTGTCATCAGTACTACTGAGGACCGGCTGTGGATCCACTTTTCACTTATTTATGAAGATTCTTCCGAAATTAGCACGCTATACGACAAGTACACGCTACAAAACCTCCAGAGCGTGGTGCTTAACTTTGGTAGTCAGTACTTTGACCTTGAAAACAAGTCTCCCGCGCTGTACGTTCAAGTTCTTGTGATGTGCGGTCTTTTCGAAAGAGCAGTGCAATATGCCTACAGCTTTTCACAAATTGATGCTGTCCATTTCGCGATTGCTCTTTCATATTACGGCTTGATCAAACCAGCATCCACGCTACAGGACGTGTTACTTAAGGACGATGAACTTAACTTTGCTCGACTCATGGGCTCGTACACTAGAGACTCTAGGCGTACAGACCCTGTGGAAGCTGTTGAGTACCTTGTTCTTATCTGCCTTAACAAGGACCTTCCAAATGGTAAAGAGCACCTGCGAATGTGCCATGAAGCCCTCAAAGAGCTTGTACTTGAGACACGGGAGTTTTCAAAACTTCTCGGCGATATTTGCCAAGATGGCTCTCGTTTGCCCGGTGCAATTGAGCGACGCCTATCCCTTATTGATCTCGAAAACATTGAGCAGTACCTGCATGCCATTACCGAACAGGCAGCTATCAAGGCTGAGGAAGACGGTCGCATTGCTGATGCCGTCCTGCTATACCAGCTCTCAGAAGACTATGACACTGTTGTAACAATAATCAACAAGTCACTAGGTGAGATGCTCAGCGTTGCCCAACTGGGCCAAGTTATTACCCCTGCGACCAGTGAAACCGGCATGCCATTAGTTATCGCCACAACTGACGATCCCGCTCAACTAGCGCGTCACGTAATGGAGGTTTACATGGGCAACATTAGCATTTACCGACGTGTGAAACCGCGCAACCGCGAAACATGCGCCACACTGCTTGGTATTGTGAAAGCCTGGGACGCGTTTGCACGCGGCGACGTTGAGCAGTGCTTGCGCCTCGTCGGCGAAACAAACATCCTGATGCTCGACCGTTACGCCGACGTGGGCATGGTCCGCGGCCGGGCGCAACAGTTTCAAACGTTGCACCAAAGCGTTGCGCGCAACGTGCCGGCCCTCCTGGTCATGGTGATGCGGTGCTGCAGCAGCATCTGTGAACAGCTCAACGCGTCATACTACCATAATGAGGGCAGCAATGCCAAAATGCAGGAGATGCAGGGCGTGAGCAGAAACTGTATGATCTACGCTGGCATGATCCAATACAGAATGCCCCGAGAGGTGTTTGTGGAGTTAACGAATTTGGAGATAAGAATGTAGAGAAATAGAGCGTCCCTAAGGAGCTAACAAAGTAGTTTTCTTGTATTGTAATTATTTTAAGTTTTACTTTCTTTATACTTCAAGTTCTCCAAATACAAGCATTAAGATCTAGTAGTAAAAGACTAGTTTCAGTGTTTAATGTTTAATAATAATAATAATAAGTTAATGTTGTTTGAAGGAGAATTTCCTTGGTAACGTGACTTCGTTTAAAGAAAACCTACTCTCTTTATAGCAAAATATCCTGTGGGTAACATTTGGAAAGATTAAACGCCAGCCAAACCAAGGCTGGAAATTTAGTTCACACTTTTGAAGGAAAACTGGAAATAGGTCATTGAAAAAGGAATGATTTTTGAACAACAAAGCTTTGTAAAATGTACATATACTCATAGTAAAATCTTGTACTGCGCGCGGTCAAACTTTTTTTTTTGATTGGTTTGTGTTGGTGACGATGAAAGCGCCTGTAGGGCTTAACGCCTATGGGGTGTAGTAAAAAGCGATCGAGATAATCATATAGGTGCCGAGCAACATGCAACCCTCCAGCCAGTTGGACTCGCCATCGCTCACTACGTAGTTCAAAATCAAGACGCTGATGAACAACACACAAGTTTCAAACGTGCTAAACAAGAGGCTCATGGGCTGGCCCACGATCCAGCCAAGAATTACCAGAAACGGAGTCATGAATAGCGCAATTTGCATGCTGCTGCCAATAGCAACTCCGACAGCAAGATCCATCTTATTCTTCACAGCACTTATCACTGCTGTGGCGTGCTCTGCAGCGTTACCCACAATGGGAATCAGAATAATACCAATAAAAGTCTTGGAAATGCCAGTGGAAATGACAAGACCATCGATACTGTCAACTAGACAGTCTGCACAAAAGGTAACAACAACAGTTACAATTATGAGCATAAAAAGTGCTTCTTTGGATGAAAGATTTAGTAAAGCCGTTGCACAGGAGGCGCTGGTGGTGTCTGAAGATGGAGAGAGCAAAGGCCCATCATCAATAGGTAGTCCATCATAACTAGAACTCTCCCCCATACCTGCCTCAAGATCCCCAGCAGCTGCGACGGTTCTTTCTGTTTCTTGTGCATTCTGTGCCTCAAAATAATCAGAGTGTGTCCTCAACTGAAAAATAAGGTATAGAGTGTAAATAACAAGCAGCACAATCGAAGTGCCGCGAGAAAGAGACAAAACATTTGTAAACTCATCCGGAAAAGCAGAATTAAAAGCGGCTGGGATGAATAAGGAAGAGACCGAAAGCGCCATTAGAGAAGCCATTGTCTGGGCCACAGTCGTGTTGAACTTTTGTTGAATGCGATTGTATCCGCCCGCGATAAAGCAGCAGCCCAGGACTAGCAAGATGTTGGACAGAATAGAGCCGAGCATTGAAGTTTGAACAATGCGAATCTCGCCGCGGAATAGCGCCACGACCGCCACGATGAGTTCAACGGCGTTGCCAAAAGTTGCATTGAGCAGGCCTCCAACTGTTTCTCCGACGTGCTCTGAAATCTCATCAGTGGCTAGGGATAGTAGGGCGGCAAGAGGGATAATTGCAAAGAAGTTAAACAAGAAAACGGCAGGTGAGCCCCATTCCAAAACATAAGCAGCGACGCCTAGTGGCACGAATACAAGCAGTGTGTTGACACATGAGAATGTTAGCACACCTTTGATCTTTGCATACCCCAAAAACGACGGTGATATGTGAGGGCGCTGTTGAAACTTTAGTAGCGGGGTCCTTTCATCCATTGTGTTACGTTTGTATTGATCAAATCGGGTGTAAATAAAAAAGCCCCAGAACAAGAATAAAACAAAGCTGAAGCGAACGCCAAAGCCAGATTCTTTTATAACAAATTCAAGAGCTTTTTGAAAGCTTCAAGGAATGGTTTTGATTTGTTTATTTGTTTGAATTACATACCTGTAGGTGGAAAAAAAAAGAGACTAGATGTTGTTTAATCCAAATCGAGGCTGTGCGCACTTCCAACATGAAATACACTCGCAGAGTTAGGATTACTCCGCGAAATTGAGCATGGCACCCCTCGACATAGTGCCCAGCCTTGTCGCCGTACCCTTTTGTAACTCTCAGTCATACGTGGTTGCCTGGGCACAAGTAAGAAGACTTGAAGATCTGGATGAACGGCACGCTAAGCCACGAAGACCACTACTTTATAGAACCACCTCTTACCTACTGGTCTTTTCAGATTTTTACGTTAGTGATATTAGCAACACTAGCGCTAGGAAATTATGGAAAAGTTGTATTGAAAAAAAAAAGCCACTGACATCCAAATTTCATGGAGGGCAGTGCAGACCTACCAAGGTTAAGTGCCTTTTCCCAAAAATCAAATACCTCTGAAGATTTTTCACGGCCCAGTCTAACTTCAGCCAGGGACTATCTTTCGGTACATTTGCATTCTGGTTTTACGTCTAAGTAGTCACCGGCAGCCTTGAATAGGCAAATTCGTTTCTATGTTGTGATTTGAAATCTTTGTTGTGTGTCCCTTATTCAGCAAGCATCCTTTTGTACGATGAAAAGGCGAGGCTGTGCAGCTTGAATTTTAGGCCATCTGGATGCGAGAACAACAAGACGACGATTCAGAAAGTTTACCCGAGGAAAAGACATAAAAGTAAATAGCCTTTCCTCGAAACACAAGTATTTGATATTGCAACACTGAGTGCAATAGACAAGTTAAAGCCTTGGCGACGGTTGACAAGGCCCATGTCGTTGATGGGCTGTTTGATTAGGGGCTATTGAGATTCTCCCGACACCAAGTCACTCGCCCCGTTGGATCTAAATTGCATTTCATCACTTTGGAAAATACATGTGTGCCCGTACATTCATGCCTTTCGCATGCCACCTTATTTTATTTCATTTCCCGGTTGAGCAATTAGCTTAACTTGACTCAGCCACTCGGGCTAACAACAACCAGCAAACAAAAGAGTCCGAGATAAAAGTCCAGTGAGCTACAGTGTGCCGTCTTGGCTTGGTCGACCTTGGCTTGTTATGTCAATCAAGGAAAAGCACTCTGGCACTTGGCAGTAAAAAGGAGGAAGGAGGGGGCTATGCAAATGCAACAGGCTTGTTCACGCTTGGCTTGTTCATGCCTTAATCGGAACAAGTTCATAAAACCCACCATATACACAAATTTTGATTTGTTGCCTCAGCCGTGCAGCCAGACTTAGGACGCGGGGGTTTAATTATTTCTTCTCCAAGAGAAAGAAGAGAGTCTTTATAACTTTTCTTTCTTTATCTGAATTTTTAACTTGCAACTTTCCACATTTGTAGCCAACGCTCTCAAAGTGCTCAAAGACATCTTAACCCCTAAACGCTTCATACTTGTATAGCTCATGTATGTGATCTTAGATCTCGGACAAAAAAAAATAAAGAATAGAGAACGAGCAGACAAGACTCTGCTTTATTTTTTAAAATGCTTTCAGATGCTTCGCATGTCTAAAGATCTGACTTTTTTGGCTCGGTATTCTGACGAAACCCCGTCGCAAATACATAGCTAGCGCAACCCCGGATACCTGTAACACAATTTCCGAGCATAAGTAATTTTCAATATCGAAAACTACTTACTCCTCTGCTGTCAATAGTCTGGTGTGCGTGCAGCGACAAGGTTATCATCGTTGCTACTTACAGTATCTTGACTACACTTACATGATGTATCCTTCTTTTCTTCTGTCTGTCGTGATGTGGTTTGAAGGCCTTTTAAAGCGTCGCGAGGTCGTTAAAATTCTAGCTTGGTCCTTTTTTTCGTAGTGACTGACTGATAGACTGATTGATTAATTGACAACAGACTTTCAATTCAATATTTGTACATGAAACACATTTGCCATAACAAATAACATAGTATATGTTTACATGCCCATATAGACTGTCTCATAATATATTGTAGTTCTTTAGGTGATAATGTATATAAAATTTGCTTTCTTTCTCTCTAAATCTTGCTCTTCTCTTCGCGAGGCATTATTTTTGTTGTATTTTAAAGGCTTCCATCAAAATTTGAACTAAATCTAGTCCATCTGAATAAGGAATTAATCATAAAAAAAAATTTAGGAATATAAATTGTCAACTAGGGTCAATTGGCATGTTGGGATCGGGTTCGAGTCCAACGCTATTTCCCCGCCATTAGCTTAGAATTTTTACCATGCCCGGAGCTTTAAGTATCAAGTTTCGAGTACAAGTCTTTAGAAAAATGTTTATTAGTCGTAGTAGTAGTTGGATTCGGTCTTGTTTCATGTCCATACGTATTTGTACAAGTCATTGCAAATTGCTGCTTTCAAATGTTCTTCTCGCTCAAATGTTAATATCGCTACACATACCTTGCAATCCCAATGCTCCTATGTGAATGACCAAATTAGTAAACTACTCATGCATGTAAGCGATGTAGGTAAAAATAACTATATGGCCATTTTTGAAACTTTGAAGCTCTTGAAAAGTCTCAAGAGTTGGGTATCTCGGAACAGAATTTAAGCGATACCAGAAATTAAGATCCAGTGTGAAGATACAGAGTACCATCTTTAGACTAACTCCGTATAAATTGTCATTATAGAGTCATTAGTCATTTATATTTTATCGATGGCCTTACGCTCAAAAGTCAATAAAAAACATTAATACGCGTTACGACTGTTTCGGACTTGTTTGGTTAGTACGAGCTCTCAAGTTTCAAATGTTATATACTATCTCTACTTCTGCTTCTGCATATACCTGTATCTGTTTCTGTATTTCGCTTATGCTATGGTACGAAGGGTTTTGGTTTTAGTTTTTGTTCCGGAGATTCTTCGTCGTCTCTTCACATGCTAGCTCGAAGACCCGCTCGGCTGGCTCTTCAAGCGAATGGAGATGCGCCGGGGTTCCAGACCAGGGTCCAAGCAGAACTTGAAACTCCTTTAGTGCTCTTAACATTCCAATATTTCAAAGCTTGAAGCAACAATATGCGTGTGTATATTAGTTATTTCGGGATGATTATTTTGGATTGGACCAGGTTGTAGTGCACATGTGTTGCTGATGATGGCGGTGACCCATTAATCTCTTCAAGAGAGCGACTTTCGCACCATAATGGTACCAACATTCGAGTCTCTATTCGAACTCTGAGTTCCCCACTCAGTTCAAAATTAGCACCATTTTTCGTTAGTTATTGCCGCTCTATTGCCGATTCCATTATTCATTTTTTGATGGAGAAACTTGGGCGCGCACAGTTCGGCCAACCAATATTGATCCGTCTATTATGGGTTTTCTTATTTCAGAATGCATCATTGACGCATCTTAAATTTTCGGAGCTACGTACAGTACGCGTGCGTCCGAGGTCGGGAGGTTTCAAGGTTGCATGCAGCATGTGAAGGTTTCTGAAAGCCTTTCCTCCAATGAACATGAAGACCATCATCCTTTTCTGTATGGATTTTTTTAAACTTTAGATAGCGCCTTCCAGTTCAAAACGATATTGACAATTAGTAAAGACAGTATAAGTCATCCAGAATTCCCTCAGTTGTAGCTTGCCACCCCCACACAATTACTTCCGAAGTCTCAAGCTGTTGAGGATATGGTATCGTCTTGGCTTGGACATGATCTGGCTGCAATAATGAGCTCGGCTTCGCACAGTGTACAGACGAGTAACACCCCGCACTTCAATGACATTAATAGACGCACTCAGTATACACAGCCGAGTGTACTGTGCATTCGGACATGTAATACATGCACAATTGCAAAAGATGCCAAGTCCAAGCAAAGCGTATTTAATTCCGGTTTGAATTCAGTCCATCGGCATCACGTAAGAATCTCTTTTTTATGGGGACCCCTCAGGGATCTTGTGGGGATCCCAGTTTGCACTTGAAACGTATGCAACAAGATTGAAGTTTATGTAGTAGTTGATTCAAGAAAAGTAAGAGTGATATTATGTAAAAAGGATAAGAATAGAATCTCGGTAGTAAGCTAACATTTGTGTTCGATGAACAGCTACAAGGGTTCCAATATTTGCGAGCAACAACCAAAGGGTTCAAAGCTGACTTAAAAGAGCCCCAGAAAGGAAGTCTACGCTAATCATGTAACGAAGAGTGTCACCGTTTGAAGAGGCTTTACAAAAGGGACTCAAATCAAATCAAACTGTACTTGTGAACAACGTCACTCACTTGTTAAACTGGGGTACATCGTAAACTCTGTTGCAGCTACCGCGGTACGGATAAACGTTGAATGCAAAAAGTGTATAATATTACTAAAGTTGCAACTGATTCCATGCACTACTATCTAGACCTCCACTTGCCTGTACCAAACGCCGTGTTTTGCAGTACCAAGTGCCTCACAGACATGTGAAGACTTGGACTTGAGTGCATGTATCGGAGTGCTTGGGAGTCCGATACAAAGTTGTTCGAGATCTTTAATTCAAGTGTATACGTCAGTGATTTTGAGATTGACATGTGCACATGTCTGGAGGTCTAGATGTTAGACTTGGTCCCAAGCTTGCGGAGAAAGAGCAACAAAAACCGCTTACATGTGTTGATTGCCAAGAGAGTTAGCTTCAAACGTATCTTATTACTATGAGGATACTCATTGTTCAGATGCTATCAAATCTATTATCATGATCGGCACTTGAGTGGTTTACGAAGTGATAAACAAGCCATACACATCATGATATCTCCAATAAATGCGTTCTTTAAATGATCATGCCGAGCTTGTAGTAATTTCGTTAACTTGAAGAAAGCTTTCAACATAATTAATACCGTGAACTCACTGGTGCCCATTAATATTTTTTTTTTTCCAAACTTCAGGTGCACGCAGCTACTACATACCCATCTGTAGTACCAGGTACAACGAGTTGACTACCGAACCCCTCCTCCTGCCGTGCCAGCCGTTCCCAAACAAGAAATGAAGAGGTTTTACCCCACATTTTCAACGACCAATCAGGAGCACGCGACTGAAGGCGGTGAGGCAACTCGAAAGTATTAGGCCTACATGTACGGTACTAGTAAGAAAGAAAACTTTTGGAGGTGGGGAGCCCCGTATTAAGCATAAAACGAACAACAAACAAAAGGCAGAAAATGTACAGAAAAGTAAAATGAAACAAAAAACATATTGTAGATACGTGAGATTGTAAAAACTGTGTGTCCTGCTTGAGATATAGACTGCGTAGCTACTCCGATGTTCTGCGATTTGAATACCGTGAGACAAAAAAAGGGAGAATTGAAAAAGGCTATCGATCGAGCAAGAAGTACAACTGTGTCATGGCTTGGCTTGGCTCCGAGTCGGCCAAGAAAAACATCTGAAGATTCCGTCCGCGTTGTGTATGTGTGAGTTGAGCTCTAGTGCGAAATTTCCCATAGTACGCGCGCACGCACGCATTCATTCATGTTCTTGTTTGGCTTTTTTTTCTTTCGTTTTCAAAGTTTTCAAAGTTTTCCATTTTCATGTGTCAAAGCGGGGCTCCTTTTTTTTTTTGCCTTCAGAATTAATTCATACTAGTATTCTCCTTTTCGGTAGACACGCGCATACGTTAACCACGTCAATGATGGGCGGCACGGCAGTGATTTTGAACATCAATAATCCATGATTGATGCCAACACTGATCGGTGCCACTGCCGTCTCGCATAGTTAAGAAAAACGAAAAAAGTTTGATTTAAACCACCTATAAACCACTTTATACTTGTACTGGCAGCTTACAGAGAGACTCGAGCCCTTGGCGAGTCTGTCCAGCGTAGCATTAAAGGCCTTCTCACGGTACCGCTACAAGGTGTGAGGTGCCATACAAAACGCAGATCGCCTTCATTTCCATCACGGGACCGTCACTCAACCATGTTTTGACTCTGTTCAAGCGTTCAATCGTTACTACCCCCCACCAGCCCAAACAGCAAGGCCTTGCTACATAGTAGAATAAGTTTAATGCGTTAGTACTTCATCACCAGCTGTGACGTGTGTAATCAGTCGCGGATAAAGTATGGACTCTAAATAATGCGCTTCCTCTTCTTCATTTCCGGCTTTTTCTGAACCTTCATCATTATGTGTGTCCACATTACGCTGTATGTAATAATTTTTTTTTGGGCTTTGGTTTGATTTAAGAAATTTCCCAGTTCCCTTTCAAGTTGCTCCTTGTTTTTTTTTTTTTTTTTTTTTTTTTTTTTCTTCAAATTAATGGCCGTAGCACCAGACCGCATCTAGTGCAATTTCAAGTACATAGCCGTTTATAATATTGATACCACTGGCCTGTCTTTTGCAATGGAATCTTGTTGAACCTGAGTCTGGACTCTACAGAGGCCATTCCCAATCACCAACAAACATTCGAACTTCTGCAAATGTTCATGGCGTTCAATGTTGGTGATGGCTGTTCGTGGACCCCATCAAAAATTGGCAAACCATCCAGACAAAATTTTTGAACCCAAAAGAGAATTAACAAAAACTAAAAACCATAACAGTTGACATACATATTAAAAGAAGAAAAGTTTCAAGTGCTTTCTAACTGATCACTCAAAGTCCTTTTTAGGCTCCACCCGTTCTCCTCCTCTTTCTTCGACAACAAGAGACGCTCATACACAAGACACCCATCAACTATTTCTCCCTCTTGCAATTTTTTTTTATATATAAATCAATTCGCATTACTCCCTGTCTTCCTTTTTTTTTTCTCTTTCCCTTCTTCCTTCTATTCCTTTCTTCTTCCTTATTACATTGTGTCTTGATCATTTCTCAATTCATACACTCACCGTCACTTAATAATAAACAGCATGAGCTCAAGTCTCCTCTCGCTCGTCACGCCTGCAGGAAAGGTGCCAGGGACAGGTATCCTCCCAGCTAGTGACACCTTGCTGGAACAGTTTGGTCGTGTCGACGACTCGGTTATCTCAATCATTGTCGCCGCCCTCCCCGGTACCTTTGGTGGCTACCCAACCAACACCGACAAGGCCCCCTCAGCCATTTTCACCGCCGTCTTCGCCGTCCTGGCTGTGGCCTTCTTCTATGTCTTCACCAGGGACTACCTGCGTGGACACCGCTTCTGGGCCTACTTTGGCTTGGGCTGCTACGCCGTTCTTCGAACTATTGGCTGGGGTATGAGAGTCAAGTGGTCACAGGATATTCTTCAAGTTAAAATCGGTCTTGCTTCAACAACGTTTATTCTCGTTTCGGTACTTATCATTAATATGCTCAACATGTTGTTTGGACACCGCATCTTCACCTGGCGTCACCCCGAAACTGGCAATTCACGGTGGTTTAATGCCATCATGATTTTCTTCTATGCCCTCGTCGTGGGCGTCATCGTCATGGCTATTGTCGGACAAGTCATTCCCTACATTTACTTCCTCGATCAGCATCACCTCAACATGTGCCACAAGGTTGTCCAGGCTGCCGCCATCTTGCAAACCCTCTATGCTGTTTCTGGTATCCAGTTGATTATCGCCGCCTACATCTTTACCCCTGGAACAATTGACCACCACTTTGGCAACTTCAAGAAGGCCCACGAGCACATCATCCCTAAGACCTTTTCCGCCACCTGGCTCGAGTCCATGGGCATCTTTTATTACCCTCGCAAGGGCTCGCAAGAGATCCACCACAAGGGCAACCCCGAAGCAGACTACATTCGCGTAATTGCTTCCGATGTTCCACCTGCAAGCGGGCTTGCCGACCACAATGACGAGCACCCAAATGGACCCAAGGTTATAACTGCCATTGTGCTAATTGTTGCCTCTTCCATTCTGCTCACGGTTGCCTCTGCCTTCCGCACTGCTTCGGCCTTCAAGATTGAACCCTATGGCGGAACCACCACTTCTACTCCTCTCGTCTTCCGCCCCTGGTTGCTTTATGTCTTTTATGGTGCATTTGAGACTCTTGTGTGTATTGCCTTCCTACTGTTCCGCGCTGACCTGAGATTTTACATTCCTGACATGCCTTCCAAGTCGCAGCGTAAGAACCAGGCTGAGAGCACAAACACCGTCGTGCCTGTTGGTTCCGACAACGCTCAAAAGACCGAGTCTGCATTCATTGCCTGAAAATAGGGTGTTTGCATGGATGGGTTTTTATTCCCTTGTTTGTTTATGTTTTTTTCCTGGCATTTGGCGTATACTGCGTTTCAAGAAAATCGCTGTTTTACTTTTCTATCTGTCCTCTGAGCAGTGTGATCGCGTGTCGCCATTTTCCAAGCCAACTTTCAACCAAAATATTTAATATAACAAAACTGTCTTCAAAGTTTTTTTCAATTGGTATTTGTGCCTTCCACTTTGTAGTCATTGGTAAAATGTTGGGGGTATTAGTAGTATGTGCCGTTGCTGCGTTATCAACCAAAAAAAAAGTTTGGAGTGTCACGGGAGCGAAATGCCCAAAGCATGAATCGCGAGGAGGGGTATCAAACAGGGTATCGCCGTTCCTGGTATCATGAGTTCATCTTCATTTTCGAATTCAAACGCCCCGTGCCTCGGTGTCCGGCTCCATGGGTCGTACGTTTTTGTGGTTGCCGCCTTCTTGGCAATGTTCCTTCCAACATGATGTTTATGGTCGTCAGCCAAACCTCCGTACATGCATGACCCTCATTGAGGCCTACTACTTCAAGTTGGGACAACAGCTGCTGGTAGAATCCATGATCGTTTTCGAGTCTAGTTTCCTACCGCTTAGCCTTCGCACTAAACATCAATTTTGCAACGTACAACGCTCAACCAGAAAAATAATAAGCCTTTCATGATTCAACATTGAATGCTTGAAGAAACTGTCGCAGAAATCACAGCAACGCCCGCGGTATACAGGGCCAGATCAACTCACCTGTTCTCTTTGCCATCACTGGTAGGGGGTGGAAGTTTGAGTTTAATGCCACGTAATTGATTCCCGCAGCGTATCGAAGCGCTAGTAACCACAGCGCCATATGCGTGTGGGTCATTTTTGGTTCAAATGTCTTTCGCTCAAATGTTGCTTTCTTGGGCCGTGGTGCCGCATTTGGGCTGCTGGTTGTTCAAAAATTAGGTTTGTGAGTGTTTTAAGGAGAGGGAGGGGTAGTTCTGCTTGAAGGTATAAGTCGTATGTATCATGTATTATATCTCATGTCACAAGTCGTAAATATGAAGTAAGCAAAGAAGCATGTGAAAGTCGCGAGAATTGAAAAACTGATCAACTATTAATTTTGGCAATTAGTGCTGGCGCTAAAACCGATTAGAAATCATAGCGAAGTGCATAAATGAAGGTAGCGATGATGATAAAATGTGCTTGCTTTCCCTGTATAATATCTGGGCTTGTCGCGAGGGCATGTAGAAGAGGTCTCGAGTCGTAGTGGTCGCCTTGTTCTGCCTAGAAATGCCGCTGCAAGCTACCCTGGCGCTACCGCCCGGTAGTTGATGCTGATTCTAAACTCACTCTGATGTAATGTTAGCTCGAACTCAAAGAAAGACAGGAGCATTTGCAAACTACTCACAATTCCAGACCATCTTCTGAAAAAAAGAGATAAAGCAGGTCACGGTTTAATGTCCGCAAGGCTTTCAAAAGCACGCAAAATTCAAAGACAAAACTTGGGCTGTTCCTCTCAATATATATGAGTTTTGTTTACCACTGCCTGAGCCTGTCGGGTGCTTGCATTCGAAAGAAAAGCATGTGGGAGGACAGAAGCTTACTGATTACTGAAATATTCTGGAGACAAAAAGAGAACAAGCCGGTAGAAATGCTGATATCATCATCAAAAAAGGCCCGTCTTTCAGTATTGGGACGAAGCGCACGGAAAATCGGCAAAACAATTTTTATGGAACTCAAAAGATTTTCCGGGGCCGAACGCACATGCTAGCAACTGCCGACCTAGATTATCTGATTCGATTTATGAAGATAAGAAGGGTTGGAATGGCACGGAACTTCAAAGTTCTTGTCAGTTGAATGCACCTTAATATTGTGAGTAAAGCTGAAAACGGCCTTGATCTTTGATTCATGCACAAAGCAGCATGATGGATTCTTTTCCCCAAAGTGATGAACGAGTCTAGATAAAGAGTAGGTTAAAAGTTTGCTTGTAGACCCTGATCGTTGATATCGGTGACTATAAATTTTGATGAAGCCAACGCTGACATGATCGCTCATAATCGACACGTAGAGTCTATTTCATACCAAGAGGAAAAATTGTGGCCAACACTTGAAGGAAACTGGAAGAATTAATAAAAATTGTTGAGAGGATTATGCCAGATTTTGTTGCCATACTAGGTTATAGCGATGAAAAAAAAATGGCTCGGAACAATGTGGAATAGGATCTAGGCGTGCGCAAGATCACAAGCATTTTGTTTCGTATTTGACGACATCACCAACAAAAAAAATACCCAAATGGAATGCTTGAGTGAACTGGATTAGCGGGCTAGAAGTTTTCACGGGGCTCTATCTCAAAAGGAATTTCAAAAGCCCTGCTCATGCTAAACTGGCACTAACAGATTCAACACAGGGCCCGCAATCAAATGCTTGGTTAAAGGCTCAAAAATTAGGTCATGTTGGGGGTGTGTGTCTTTGGATAACGCAGGCGAATGATTGCCGATTACATATTGTTGCTCTTAACTACTATCGGCGCGGAGTGTGTAAAAAAACGCAATTGCGACTTGTGAAGTTGAAGAGTTGAACAAAGATGGAGGTAGTGCGTTGCATGAAGTACCAACGAGAAACATCAAACAGAAAAACTTAGAGAAAACACTGAGCAAGCTTTGAATAGCGGTCGGGGTGCGATACGGGCAAGTAAACTGAGCAGAGATTCGAAGCGCTTCAAAGCCGCTTATATGACGAATGTCCCATCAAAGATCGCGAGTCAGGTTACTACAATAGAAAGTCGCACTTTTGCAAAACGAGTCAACGAAAAAAAAGAAGCACACGATGTTGTATTCGAAAAAATGATAGCAGTCAAAAAAAAAGAAGAACAAGAGTGAAAGAGAGAAAGAGAGAAAAAAAATGGTTTTTGAACTGGGAAAGCCACCACATATAAATTGTTGAGTATCAGTGCTACGCTTTTTTGGCTTCAACAAATTTAACGTGTAGCCGCCTATTGCATGCGTCAGGATTAGGCTAAACATGCTTAGCTTTTAGCTTTTTTTTTTTGTTTTCCAACTTTTGGCTTTGCTTCTTCGGGTCAAGACACTGCATCCCCCTCCTTCAAACATTTGAACATCGAAGTTCCCACTGCATTGCTCTACTCGGCTCGATTCCATGGAACTTTGAAGGTGGAGCGGCCATGTCCATTTCATCTTTGTCCTCAGATACCTCCATGGACAGCATTTGAATGCGCAGCGGTAGTGGTTCCCCACGTTCATATGCTGCCCCAGTCGTTCTTGATGTATGTGGTTTTCGTCTCAGTGGTCTGGGCTGACGCGCATATACATTCGTGTTCCTCCGAGTCCTTTCTACTCCGCTTCAACTTCTCCACTCAAGTTCCAATCGGCTAAAATTGCACAACTGGGTGGCTTTTTTTTTGCTCTGAATTTTAAAGTCGATTACTCAACAAACTCGGAAAAGAGACTTCAGGCCGATAGCAGGACGGAAATCCAGAACCAAGCGGCTTATACTTTCGAGGAATTCTGACAGTGAACCGTCCTAGACCTTATAATGGCTCTTTAAATTGTAGTGTATCACTAAGCAAGCCATGCACCTCGAGATCTATCGACTGATGATAAATCTGTTTATTGTCCCTTTTATTATTGTGGATGACCATCGGATACTTTGACACATGGGAATTCGCGTCTCTGCCTCTTTAGAGTGTGCTTTCAAAAGCCTCAAGACTTTCAGACGCTGTAGTCTTCCTGTGATGACCGACATTCACTACTACAAGTTTTGTGAGTTAGCTGCGGTGGTCCGTGCTGCTCTTATGCTACGATATTAGTTCAGAATCTTGACTTTTCCTCCTTTTTTGGTAACTCATCTGAAAAGAAGAGTTTTTAAGAAATATACACACAGCAGACGGAGACGGGATAACGATTGACCGATAGATGAATCACAGCTGTGTACTGTACATGAACAATTATTCAGCTAGAATCCCCAGTTGGGGCTCAATTATGAAGCGATAGTTTGCTCGACCTTACGACTTGGCCAGTGATGGAGTTTCATTGGAATTCTATTTTGCGCTTCATCTTTTGCAAATACTAATGAGCGTCCAAAAACCAGTTGATGCGACTCTCAAATTCTTCAATTAAAAGGACAAATACCAAGGAGATCCAGACTGGTGCCAATTGAGCAAGTTAGAATTTAAAACAAGACTGAGTAGTGCTCAAGTAATTTCGAAATATCAACTCAATTTTCGGCCTGTCAGGGCCTTCAGGCTGAGTTTCCTAAGATATTAGCAATTCGTATTTAAGGCTCTTGCCAACTGGCACAGCGAACGCTGATAAGGCATGTTATTTGCAATATACTGTAGATGCGCTTGACTCTCATATAGCCTATCCTTTCAGAATATCATATTGATGCAATTAGATCAATATATCCCTACTCTAGTTGAGGATTGAGATACTTAGTTAGAAAAGCCATTAACTAGCTGCTCTTGATGTTTAGTGACAGTCTCTGATTTGAACAAATTGGATCAGCCAAAACCCATTGACATATCTTCTGCCTGTATTTCAAAGTTATGGTACATTGTTACGAATCATATAACGCCATCTGTAAGGCATGCCTTCTCGCATGTAGACACTTGCATCCAAATGATTTTAGATTATAGCTAGTTGCTTAGTGGCCAAGCTGTTTTATTCTATGCCGTTTGTTTACAATACACGAGATGAATAACACACACGTGTTGAAAGAACGCACGACTTTGGAGTAAACCGGACGGGTTGGCAGCGAGAGGAGATTGGTTTAGAAAAAGCTTCAGTTTTACTGTAGGGCGATGCTGCGCACACAGAACTGAAAATGGGGGCACTGGTCAAAATATCCCTTGACGCTTTCTTAGTGGTCCATAACACAGGTCAGTTCTCTAAAGCTGAGAGAGTGTTAAGGGCATTATGACCGGCTACCGGAAAAATACGCCTGCGATTAATCAAGCGCGTTGCAAATGTCCTGACTGTGATATCCACTTTCGCTGCTGCCTATCTGTAAAGAAGGCGCTTCTATCACGGGCAAACAGCCGCACGCCCAATGTATTGCAGGAACCGTCTGTGCGCATGGGAGGCGATGGGATGAAATCAAGGCGCGACAGAAAGCCACCGAGATAGCACCTGAGACTCTACACGCCATATTTTAGCCGTGCGTGCCCATTTATTTTCCCTGCCATGTGCGCATGAGTCTTATGATATGCTACGCCATTCAGGCATGGAATAACCTTTAAAAAACCCTTCTGAAAATCGATCTCACATGTTGAAACCCCAATGAAGGCTAGTACAGAAGTCGCCTGGAAGTTTAAAAGAAAAAAAACGTGTAAACTTATGAGCCTATTTCAGCGATCGCCGGGCTATTTCGGCCTCGATAAGATGTGATTTCTCACGCCTCAAAGTTTGCAGGAGTTATAATTATGGTTCTTGGTTATACTGTATCAACTAAAAATTATATATTCATTCAGACGTTTCAGTGGCCAGCTGCGATCTTCAAATGGTTGCAGTTCGTCGTGGTTGCGCTGATGGTCCTAATTGATTTCAAAGGTTACATGGCATCTCGCGTTGAATTGGGTTTTTAAAAGGGCTCTTCCTCTGAAACCCATGGCACTAATGTGACGTAGTGGTTCCAGGCTCTCTCTCGTGGAAGCCGAGCTGGCAGCGCTCGAATACTCACTGAGGTCGAAAGCCCTTCAGGCTAAGCTCTTCTCGTAGCATGCACTTAAGGAGAGAAAATGAACCTGAAATGGTGGTGATATGCGCTAGGAAGAATTCATAAAAATGGAGTGAGGCAAGGCTCTGCGTTGGGTGTGACATCATGTCACAACATGAACGGATTATATATAATATTGACATCAACGCGCTGCTTCATTCCCGCGGGTCCTACACGCCATATATATATACACAATCATGATACTGGCCAATGTGGGCAAAGATATTATCCGTTAGGAAGGAGATTTGATCCGGGTATAATCCACGAGATTCATTTTCCACGAGATCCGCGAGAAGCGTCGGAATTCTAGGTCTCCGAGCTTCTTTTGCCAACTCTCGCGATACTATGTTGGAGCCAGTAAGCCGCTGTCGGATCTCTTGGTCCTTCCACCGGCGATTACACTCCATCGAGTATTCTTTGAGCTCAGTGCGATCATGTTCGCTGCTACATGTGTACTAATCGACGGGAGCCAAACCTAATGGCCTGTGCCAGTCGCCATGACAACAACCCGGCCAGCCCAGGGAAAATTTAAACTTTGGGCTTCTTCATTTGGGAGAAAAGAAAGTAGTAAGTGACCCAACAAGTGGTGGGAGCGAGCCGACATACAGTACGTAGCTAGCAAGCGTCGCTTATTAGAGCTCGCCTTATTACAAGATGGTCAAAGGCTTTCGTATTTGACTTCATGTAGGCTCAAGGACAAGAGAAACATCCATAAAAGTATAAATACCGCCCTCTTTCCTCCGTCTCTTCTTCACTTCCAATATCACTTATCCAGCCTACCATACACAACAAGCAAAAATGTCCGATCTCTCCGTTCCTAAAACCTCCATCGCGACTGATAACCACGGCAATTCGTCATTAAATAGACCCATTGCAATTTTCTCTGACTTTGATGGCACAATCTTTTTGCAAGACACTGGCCATATCCTGTTTGACAACCATGGGTGTGGAAAGGCCAAGCGTGAAGAACTTGACGGCATGATTGGAAGCGGCGAACGCTCGTTCAGAAGCGCTTCCGAAGAAATGTGGGGATCTCTTCATGTCACCCTCGACGATGGCTTTGACACCCTCAAGAAACATTTGGTCTTGGACCCCGGCTTCAGGGCCTTTTTCAACTATGTCCTCCAGTACAACATCCCATTTAACGTCATTTCCGCTGGTCTCAAGCCTTTGCTAAGATACGTTCTGAACGAGTTTTTGGGCGAGGACCTGTCTGCTAAAATCGGTATTGTGTCGAACGAAGCAGAAATCTCAGCAGACGGCAACACGTGGAAACCCATTTGGCGCCATGACAGTGAGCTAGGCCATGACAAGGCTCGCTCTATCCAAGACTTTAAAGACAGTGTCGAAGGAGAGCAGCCTCTTCTTGTGTTTATTGGTGACGGAGTGTCTGACCTTGCCGCCGCCAGCCATGCTGATATCTTGTTTGCACGCAAGGGGCTAATGCTTGAGCAGTATTGCATCAAGCACAAGATCCCTTACATCTCCTACGATACGTTTACCGACATTCAAGATGAACTCAAGTTCCTCGTTGAAGGAAACGTCCATTATGAGAAGTACGCGGGCCCTCCTACTGCGATTGAGATCCCTCCAAGACAGATCAACACTGACACTCCTTCCATTACGCCCGCCGATGAACGTCCACCATTCAAGTCTATGGTGAGTGGATATGCCAGTTAGACTGCCTTCAGAAAAAGGTAGCTGGCATTTGATTTGCACAAATTGAATCTTTGTTTTTATTTATTTATTTTTCATTTTTTTAGTAGTGATACAGTGGTGTTTAAAAAAATACAAGATATTGAAGAATTCTGTTAAAACAGCAATGTCTGAAAGGGTTCTGTGTAACCTGTCTGGCTGACACTCACCTACGGTTGAAGAAGACACTTGCCCTTGATTCATCCGACGTACGGTAACTGGACGACGAACGTAACAAAGCCACGTTTTTTTCTGCAATTTGCATGAGCATTTTCAGCAGATGCTAGCTGTTTTTGGGGCCTCTTGCGCTAGCTGCACAGAAACTTCCCTTGCCTGCTCTTAGCCAAATCAGGCATTAGGTTCATGAATCTGGATGTTAACAATAATCTCTAGCACAACAGAGTCCTTCCGGACCAGATTTCAAACTTTTGATGTTTTCTTTATTCTCAATTTTTAAGAAGTTTTTTTTTTTTTTGCTGCATCTTATAGCAGTTTCATCGAAAGGCCATTGAATATTATGTTTGTTTGCTGTTCAGCTTGCTTGTCCTTGAAGCGGTAAAGAAAGCTGCGTCTTCGCTTTGGTTGTGTATGCACGCCTAGGGTGTGGTGTGTGGCCCAGTCCCTTCGTCGGCCGGCTGCCAGATTGTTAACTATTTGGCTGATATCAATGCAGACAGCGCTAGCTGGGACTTTAATGTCACTAGCGCAGACAGTTGGGGGCCGGCGCGCTGGAAGGACAAATGTGCTCAATGTTCGTTGTGGAGCCTAACTGGCCGACCCTTCCCCAACATGCACTGTCTGCTCTTGTGCCTCTACTATCGAGGAGTAATAATAGTGGGCGGAATTGCGACGTTCGTAGAGTACATACATGGAACGTATTTTTGGAGCAGTCGACGTCTTCGAGTCTCGCGTGGTTGCGCGGCTAACAGCTAACCACGAAATAGGGTAAAACCAAAGGCAAGTTCAATGTTAGCAACATTTTGAACATATTGAAGGTTCAAGTTGTGATCCACTGGCAGGGCGTGTTTTTCTTTTGTGAAACTCGAAGCTGACGCTCGACATTCCATACCTATGTTTGGTCCTACTGAATGCCCATAAAGAAAGCCAAATCCATTGTGACGAGGGCTAGTTTTAACCATTGGAAGAACTGCATTAGCTAGCTTTGCATGCGCTAGTAACTCAAACTTGTTCACTAGCGAATACTTTAAAAATGTCTTTAATTGTGATTGACAAAATCCATTATATACATGTACAAAGTGTATAATGAAAGTTATAAGCATGAGGATAAATGGAAGAATTTGAAGGTTGAAAGGTGTATTTGGCTACTAGTACAGTACATAATCAGCAAGTTACTAGTAGTACTTTCTTTCGAAATATTGTAAAGCGACTATAGTATAAAGGAAACTCCGAGGCTGTCCAAAACTACTAGAGCGCATTTCTGGAATGCCACTCTATGGACAACTGTTTTCTTCAAGGTTTGGCCTGTGATTGAGGGTGCCAGTCAAACAAGAAATATACTCAAGCCGGCCGAGATATGGAAGAATATATTTTTTAGTCAGCAAATATTTGTCCACCGGCCTTGGAGTCGCGAAGTATCGGCATGAGCTTTGAATACCCTTGCCCGCAAAACAACAAAGCTTAAGTGCTAGCACTGCAGCTGGTTCAAACTTCGAATATCGCACTCCAGACACTGGCACCCCAAAAGAATGGCCTTTGGCAAATGATCCCGCTTGGTGTGCTGTAGGTGTTTTGTATAATCCGAAACCTCATCTCGATTCACTATCTTAAAAAAGCAAAAAGGCAGATCTGTTGACTTACTCACCACAAGGTGTGTTGAATTGACACTTCGTGACTTGAATGGTAAGACTGTTTGGATCCGTGAGCAGAAACCTTCCTATCCTTTTCTAACTTTGAAAAGTAATTGAAATGTAATAACCGTAGTTCTTATAGAAGAGGGAAGCTGTAGCCAAAGTGGTGAATTCGTATGCTTTTGTGCAGAGTTTTTGCTTCTATTGCGCTTCACAAATATATTTCATTTGCAGTCAAAGTAGTACACGGTTTTCTTTACATGAATTCAATCTATTATTTACGCAATGAATGGATTGTGTTATGCTATATTTTTTGTGATGGATAGCAAGTGGCTAGAACAATAAACACAATCTCAGCCAAGCGGGTTCTCTCAGAACCTCCTACTTATTAAACCCATGCAATGATGATTGTATTAGCGGATCCGTATGCTTAAAAGTAACACTCAAGCTCTGGACATCACTTGAGCTTGTACTAGAGGCCAAAAAGATTTCTTGCATCTTGGCTCATGACTATTTCGACTTCGGGTGGTGGGTCAAAACTTTCTAATTGCTCCTGCAACTTGGTCGTGGGCTCTGTGAAGTCTGGCCCAACCAGAAGTTCTATTTCCAACACTTCTAATCGAGGCATCCAGGTGGGGTTGATCAGGCTCCATATTAATGCTGATTTTTCGACTGCGTGCTTCGGCGTTCCCATCACAGTACGCTTTCGCCGGTCTGCAAACGCATACACTCGAAGATATTGAATATAGGCAAGGGCGGACTCCATGGGGAGCTTCGTGGGGTTGGCCGATTTAGTGTCCTTTTTGGCACTACTGGAGCCGAAAAAGGATTTCAAAGACTGGCGCTTGCTTCGTGGCTTATCTGTCGGAGGAGGAGGAACCAATTTGAAATAATCAACCGGCTTGTCTTCTTCCCACATGCAGTTCAGTACAAACATCGAGTTGGCTTCGATCTGTGCCTTTGATCGCGCAGCCCAATGATATTCGGACAAGGGCAGATCAGGGGTATCTTGCATTACAATAACCGTAACTGTTTTCCACAGAAGCGGCATTACTTGAGCGCGGAGCTTCTTGCACGTCGCAGCCAAGTTCAAGGCATCCTGCTGGTACCAGTGCTCTTGCTCGTCATCTGGGTGATATCTCTGCCGAGCCTGTCGTCGATAGAGATCTTCGAAGTTAGGGAGCTGTGTTGGCCAGCAAAGGTGATTAACAATTTCACCAATTAGCGGGAGAGGTAGTTTTTCCATTATATACTGTGGCTCTCTTTATTTCGAAATATCTGATAAAGTACAATTTAGACGCGGAAATAGAGCTGTATTTATGCTAATTGTTTGTTTGTATTTTATTCGAATACGGCAACAGTGGTGCTCTGTCCTGGCCAATAAGCATATTTGTCAAGATTGATGCCACGACCATCAAGTGCGTGGAGAGCGCAGTAAGCGATATATAATATTGACGTAATGGAACTGGTGCACTCAAGTGTGCTTCATACTTGGATACTATGAAACTTCGTCATCACGAAACAGTCCATAATTAGCGCTGAGCCGCGGATAGGCATGGCTCAGCTGCACGTCCTAATAGTTCAGAGGGGCTGCTAAGCGATCGACAGGCAAAAGTTGCTTTCTCTTTTCTTCCTTTCCGACCAAAAGTTGAATGCCCGATGTCTACATACTAGTACACAGCAACCAGTTTGCCGAAAGGCTGACCATCTCAGGTGCGGACAATGCATGCTTGTTCCGTTCTGCAGATGCTTAAATATGCTTCGTGTTAGCCTACAACGTTATGTCTTTCCATCCATGTACTGTACACAATCGAAGCACCCGGCAGTTTAAGACATCTAAACATGGCGGAGCTGGCGAACGATCTCTCTTTCTTTCGCTCACTCCCTTAATTGCATGGTGGCTGGGCAATGCCGTGAACAGGCTGAGTCGATGAGCCTCAAACGTTACACTTTGTAACAAGTGAACAATATTCCGCGCCGCTCCGGTCCTTCCCCACGCTTTCTAAGTTCCTCACTCACTCCATGCATCCTACTCTGAGTTTGTACTACATGTATTTATACCCTTGCCCTATCATTTAACTGTTGAAAACTTCAGGATGCCAAAACTTCTCATATAGGGTTATGCCTAACAGCTCTGTACAAGGCGATGACAGTGTTAGAATGATGTGAGTCAAATATGCGATGAGGTCCTTTTCAGCAGTGCAAATAAATCACAGATTGGCCTTAACGTCTCAAATGTTTGCTCCGAACCAAGAAAGAAGATATAAAACTCTTCCACTAGCATTAATCATTTCTTTTAGCAAAAAAGTGTATCAGGGAATTTACTATGGGCCCGGGCACATACTAGTAAAGCCAAACTTTCCCCTGTTTACCAGCTATAGCCTACAAACCTCACTTCTCAAGCAATTCCGCGATGGACAGCACGCGTCATGGCCCACAGCGCAAACGTACCTTGAGTAAACACCCATGTGCTCTTTACACGCTTTTTCGAACAGCACTGAGGGTTGAACTAAATCGGCCGTAGTAGATTTCGAATATAAGCTTCCTAACGCCCGTATATTTTGTCCGGATCCAGTACTGCTGGTGGTGGTGAATCAAAAGTTAAAATAGTTGCTGAGTAATTCAAATTTTTATTGGTCAAAATGATCATATCATGGAGCAGAGTTCTGATCAGCTAGCACTTGAGTTTTGTGCTATTCTCAAGTTAAAGCTGAAATGTGAAAAGAATGAGAAACTTTTTGTCATTTTCTTTGTGTTTGAGAAAAATTTTATCAATTTTTTTAGCACTAACCTATCAGACTTGTTCTTTATCCTGTTAGTAGCAGGTGTAGTGGAGTATAAACCTCCAAGAGCATTATTGAACTTGTCAGCGTAGAACAAGCATTTAGTGTTGAAAGTTTTTTGCCATACCAATGTTCCTTGACGTTCTTTTTTTTTGGATGGCGCAAAAGCCAGTCCAAAAATTTTGAAAGTAGTTCAACTGTGCTCCTGCTGCGATATCGTTGCACAGAATACACTCTACATAACATTAATTGCAATGTGCTTATATGATATCAAAAATGTGGAAAAATACCCCAACAGAGTTACCACTTCACTGTTATGAAACAAAAGAGGAAAAAGCAGGCGTCTGCTTGATTAAAAAAATCGATACGCATGCTCAGCAAACAAAAGCCGGGCCCGTTCTGAGGGCTTTGGAATTAATGGGGTTTCGAAAGAAGCTCATTTTGGAGCTAGGAGAATGTGATTAAGGACGGGCTACTTGAATATGAATTACATTGCTTACATTTTTATTCCAATCAACTAAAACGGGCCTAGCAATAAACGTGCTTGCACTACTCAGAGAAACTTCAGCCAAAATGTATTCAAAGGATTACGATTTCGAAGAGCGCTTGTAAAAGGCCAAGTAGTGAGCAGAAATTACTAATTTAGCTTATTATTATTATTATTTGTTATATGTCAACTGCGGTTTACGTACTCTATAGACGTTAGCAGCCAGCCAGGATACCCGGGGGACCCGAGTCCATTAGCTTCAATTAGTAATTGACCTACCAGTGTATGTCTAGTTAATAGGCGGGATGGATAAAGGTGATGACGTGATAGCAGTAGGAGTAATACTTTGTATCGATATAAGTAAAGCTGAATCCAAATAGTTCAGATAATGCGTATACCTATCTTGCAAACCTTGTATTGATCTTTGGAAATTTAAGCCAGCCAAATTTCCTAAGATATAAAACATTGCATTTAATGTGAAGGCAATACAATCGCGGCAATGTAGCTTGCTACTGATATATCATTGACTTCTTTTTTTTTACTCATTATAGAGTCACCGTGACTACCTTTGTATTCACCGCTCGCTTATTGGATTACCTTATTTCTTTACCCAAGGAAGCCATCCCATCTCATACTGGCATCCTACTTCTTAACTGAAAATTAAGCGACCCAACTGCAATATGAAATTGATACAGAGGAGGCTGGCAGCCCGACTTGCGCGGGAGAGAGCTTGGAACCACTACGTCACCAAACGCCCACCGATCCCAGAGCGATCCTTTGATGAACCTGTTCCAGGGGAAATGTCGTCTAGACAGTCTAGTAGGCCATTTAGACAATCAGCACCACCGCTAATGGACTCGGGTCCCCCGGGTATCCTGGCTGGCTGCTAACGTCTATAGAGTACGTAAACCGCAGTTGACATATAACAAATAATAATAATAATAATACAAAGAGTAAGAAGCCTTGAAATAATATCAAGATATGAAAAATTAGTAATAGCAGAGCCGTTCATATTAAAATCTCCACCTAAAAAATTTGTATGGCACGGCTAATAACAGCCTTACTTTGAGTCACAAGCGGCAGCGAGCATGTATAGTTCTCACAGACCTAACCCCACAAATATAACACAAAGCTAAACAATTTTATTCTTACCAGTTGGTACTACAACAACTCCTTACCAAACGCAACGATGGCTCATCACTGCTGGCTTTCATTGTTTATGACTACCAATTAATATTGAAAAAAGAGTCTATGATATGTTTCTAGGTGTGATCTGACGTCAGCTCCTCATGTTATCACGATGTAAAAAGACGAAGACTTGGAAGCCTATACATGAAGACAGAGATCGGACTCATTGTAATAGCTTCTGAGATTCTGTATAAAAGAAACCTTGCTTGCATCGACTTTCATAATTCTATAACATCAACACTAAATTTTTTGACTGAATATCACTATTTATATCTTTGGAATCTTTCAAAGTTATCTACTCTCATCTCTCATTTCAACTATCAGCTATCATCTATCGTCTATCACATATCGTCTATCATCTCTCACTTTCGCCATGTCTCAAAACCCAAATACATCCAGTGCAGCATCCACATTCAGTCAAGACACATTAGTGGCTTCAAATGACAAACCACAGACCTCCTCTTCATTACCGGTGCAAAAACATAAAAAACGGACCTTTTTAAAGAAAATTTTTACTCCAGCAGGCGTTGAACAAACGAGTAGTAACGCTCAGAAGCCAAACAATGCACCCGATGTGCCCTCAGTTATTGATTCATTTGCGTTGAAAAATTAATTTATCCTGCTGCAAATAGACTTATCTCAGAAAAGAATATTTTATTTATAGTCCGAGGAATATCCGTAAGACATGCAAAGCACATACAAATATTAATAATGCATAAATTTATATCTACCTAGGCTCGGGGACCACTAGACTCTTTTCCTTGCAAACCTCTTGTTTGCCTTGTTGCAGCTTTTCACTGCGTTTTATTTCCGCCCCAATCAAGTTCAAATAATACTCCTGGTTTTACTTTGCCCGCTTGCTTGTGACGCGCATAAAGCCACTGATGCGAAAAATAACTCGTGAGAGCAAAAGCCACAGCCCAATATTATCCACTTTGATCGTTGATGGAGAGGGAGTTTAGTTTGCTGCTGCAGAAAATACACCAACTCTCTTCAAGCCAGCATGGCTAGGAGAATGAAAGATCCAATTCTGGGGATATCTTGCGGAGGATGTATTGTCTTCAATTGCTCTTTTGCTTAATGCATCACATATTTTATAACTGGGTTCTAGCTTAGTGCGATCTTTCCTTCATTTTAATGTGTGTTTGTCAAAGTACTAATAGGCCTTGAGCAGTGGTAAAAAGATTTTAAAGCTACTTGTTTCCATCGTATTTGCTACAATACATTTTAATAACTTTGATAAACATAATGAAGCATTATGTAGACTGATGATGTGATGTTTCGGTAGCCAGCGCCTTATTTTCAACAACAAAAACTATTTTATGTGGCTTTGCCTAGTGATAGTATGTAAAATATTTTTTTCAGAAATTTGGGTCATTAGTATAGTGGTAGTATGCCTGCTTCGGGTGATAACTGAAGCATTCTTGTGATCAAATCGCATATGCAGGCGACCCCGGATCAAACCCGGGATGACCCCTTTTTTTCAGAAACAAAATGAGTCTTCTATTTTTACTAGTTTACTGGTCTGAAAGGTTTCTAACCGATAACCTTTTGTAAAAAAAAAAAACTGCACATGAGGGCTTCAATCACCAGAGTCGTGTACGATTTGTTCGCTTCATTAGTACTCACTAGGCATCTTCGTCGTAGCGGGCCGCGAGCGGATAAATCATGATATCCGGTCCGATATTGATTGAAGCATTTCTAAGCTCGCACGTAGATCTGCTTCTAGGATCTTGAGTTCTAAATAACCGTTAATAGCCAGCTGTTGGCCCTAATGCTTCGGATAAAGTGAAACTGGTGTGCCTGCTTTTGTTTGGTGCAAATTTAAATTTGGGAGTTCGATGTTCTTTATTGTACTAACAGCACTCGAGCATTATTAATGTACAGCGCCGGTGGTAGATAGCCATGCAAGGTTGAGTCAAAGGCTCCTCATTGAACCCTTTTGTGATCACGAGTTCTGGGGAAACTTTGAACTCGAAGATTCGATTAGCGAATATTCCATAGTATGTTGTGAACATTCAAACACTCGAACGGGTGGTGCTGGCGACGCTACGCGCGGCTAACGTAAGATTGCTGAGTACGCACGCAGCCATCACAACTCGCTTAGTTTTTGGAGGAGTCATAAGGAGCTAGGTTAGCGAAAAATACTGGAAGGCAACACTCGTGGGAAAGTGGATTTGAAATGTCATAATAGCACTATGTCGAGTCATCACTCACTCACATCTGAAGGTGCTACTGTTAATAGCATTGCAAATATCATAGTTTATACAGATCAGTGTGATCTATAAAAGCAGAGCAGTTTCCTCGAGCTGTCTACTTTCATTTCAACAATTCACATCAATCTTACAGTCTTCAAGCCCCATTCGGATTAAACACAGTACTACTACTATTACTCCATCTTTCTCCACATCACAAATGTCCAGCGCAGCTTCCACTTACAGCCAAAAAACTTTGGTGAATCCACCAGCACAATCACACAGCAAACGGGCTATGCTAAAGAAACTCTTCATGCCTGTGGGAGTTGAACAGATGGGCAATGCCCATTCAGCAAAAGGCTTGCCATCGCAAGAAGTTCCTCCAGTTATACACTCCTTTGCGCTGAAAAATTAAAGAATATGCGGCAACAAGAGACGTTAATTGCCAATACTTCCTTAAAATCGGTCGTACGAACTGACGCCAATGACGTCCTTTTCTTGCCTCTTGCCCACTAGTGGCAGCCCTTGTTTATTTTTTATGTATCTTTTTTTTAGTAATGAAGTAATGATGTTGCACCTTCAAGTTCGCCATTACCAATTGTAAACCCACCACCACCTGCCTTTGGACTGATTAACACTTTGACCTCACTTATAATTGAGCAATTAATAATATTTTAATATGTAATTCATTATTTTAGAGTACTCAAGGCTTGAATCCTCCTGGCATTTGTCTTGTAATACCCAACCAATACCTTTAAATGACGAAAATACATCAAACCATCAATGGGCTGCCAAACGAGTTGCTAGTACTTCGGCTTGCTAGATTATTGTGACTGGTTCCTGGTGAAAAGGTCAGATCAGACTAGTAGCTGAAACTCTACAATGGCAATAATGAAGATAGCTGTGAAGCTGAATTGAACTATGAGAAGAGGTATCATTATTATTATTTTATTGCCAACAAATTAGTATGTTTAATTGGACATTTTAGCAGCCAGCTAAGATTTCCATAGGTGTGGAGTGCGTTGGTAGCGCTAAAGGACCTCGTAATCCAAGTTGGGTAGCTGAGGAAGCAAGTCAAAGAGCACTGATGTATATAGCGATGAAAAATAAGGGAATGAGAGGACAGAGATCTATACGAGGTCGGGTCTCTACAACGTGAGTAACGGTAGTGATCTTCAATAAAAACAGTTTATATTCCACAAATTATTACGGCTAAGGATCCCTTTCTCATACAATCAGGATTCCAAGTACTTTCAAATCGACGATGTGGTACCTGAAGCAAGAGCTACTAGTATTAGTAAACCTGGAGTTAGGCTATGACTTGATAGCATCAGCGAAAGAGGGGAGCCAGTCCAGAAGAATAAGGGAAATAAAGTGCGGAAAGAGCCGTTGAGTATAAAAGAGAATCTAAGCTCATTCTTCTGGTAAATCTGAGCGTCCTGCATGGAATCAAAGTGCAACTTTTCTTTTGTACCGTGCACTTCGAACTACATTACATAACGCGTGCAAATAACATCTGAATGATATATGACGAGCCTATTTGGAATCTGCCCTGGAGAGAGGATTGATGATAAATGATGAGTGGTTTATTATCAATACCCTTCTAAAGAGAAGAAGAGGCCGTGCATGTCTGAGAACGACCCTGGTCGCACAACTTAGCTCAAGACTATTAAACATGGGGGGGGGAGGGAAATAGTTAGTATTCTATAGCTTACTAGTCAGTTCAGTCTTGAGGAACTGAACGACGCAAAAGTGACATGGCTTCATGAGCGGCCACTATGGCTAACTCCCTAGGCGAGGGTTCGCCCGTCCTATAATCGCGTTCTTATTACTGTATATAAGATGGCTGGCTAGCTGGGCTCGTGACGAGATGGCATACACGTACTTAGTGACTGACTAGTCAGTGGAAAATTGCTTTGATGTGTACCAGGCTGCATTTCAGGCGCCCTCGCTAGGCTCAACAAGCAGGAATTGTTAACAGATATTCTATATGAAAGGTATCATTTACAACATTTTGCAGCGCTAAAAAGGAAATCAAGATTTTAAAAGAAGGAAATTATAATTCGTGTATTTTTTTTTCTAGATTTTCAAGGATTATTTCATCATCGTTACAGTCATAAGTCTATGGTTGTTGAGTTTATTTGGAAGTGTCCAAGACGTAGCGGCCAACAATCTTGTTCTGCTTCATGAGGTCGTAGACCATGTCAAGCTCGGAAAGACCAACAATCTTGATGGGAGAGCTGACAAGGCCTCTGGCAAAGAAGTCAAGAGCCTCAGCGGTATCAGCACGGTTGCCGACGTAAGAACCCTTGATGTTGATGGACTTGACAACGTGAGAGAAGACCTCAGACTTGGCAACAGCGCCGGCGGGGAGACCGACAAGAACAATGGTACCGGTGGCACGGACGTATTCGGTGGAGACCTCGATGGCCTTCTCAGAAACAGCAACGTGGACAACAGCGTGGGGACCACCGTTGGTAGCTGCAATGATGTCCTTGGAGATATCCTTGGTGGTCATGAAATCAACGAAAGCCTCGGCACCAAGCTCAGTGCAGAGCTTCTTCTTCTCATCACCGGTGTCAATGGCGACAGTGCGGAAACCCATGGCCTTAGCGTACTGGAGGGCCAAAGAACCGAGACCACCGCCAGCACCGGTAACGGCAACCCACTCACCGGGGACAACATCGGCAACCTTAAGGGCCTTGTAAACGGTAATACCAGCGCAGAGAATAGGGGCAATCTCGGCAAGGTTGGTACCCTGGGGAATCTTAGCAGCATGGACAGCCTTGGCAGTGGCATACTCCTGGAAGGAACCGTCGTGGGTGTAACCAGACAGAATGGCCTTGGCACAGTTGGACTCAGCACCCTTCAGGCAGAACTCACAGCCGAGACAAGAGCCATTGAGCCACTTAATACCGGCGAAGTCACCGATTTCGAAGTTGTTGACGTTGTCACCCTTAGCGACGACGACACCGGCACCCTCGTGGCCACCGACGAGAGGAAGCTTGGTGTCCAAGGGCCAGTCACCCTTCCAGGCGTGGAGATCGGTATGGCAAACACCGGAGTACTTAACATGGACGAGAATTTCGTCAGAGGCGGGAGTGGGAACGGGGTAGTCGGTCTTGTAGATCAAGGGACCACCGTTGGTCTCAAAGACAACAGCCTTTTGGGTCTTGGGGATTGGGGACATTGTTGATAAGTTGTTAATTGGAAGTTGAAGAGATGATTGTACAAAGAGAACGAATTCTGTGTTTGTGATGAGGAAAGAAGAGAAAAAAAAATGAAAGTAGTCTGAAATTCGTCAAGTATTTATAGTTCTGGTGAGAAGGACGACATTCATTCCAAGCAGTGAGCTGGTAGGTGATATCTGAAATCCAGTTGTTGTAGCCTTGCAATGGATTCGTCTTTGTTGGCATATTTTGGTGCATTAAGGGTTTTTTTCACCCTTTCGTACTGCGGCATTTCGGTATTATGGGCCGGATTAATCCAAGGTTTCGAGCTGTAGGCCGGCATGAGTGGAATGGTGAGCGTTTGGAGGCCTCCAGAGGTGGTGCCACGTCTGGCTCAAAACAGTGTGATATTATGGAAAACTGCACAGAAAGGAGAAGTGGAAAGGCGCTGCTGGCAATAAAGTTGACGTCGTTGCTTTAGGGTACTAGTACGCGTAGTAGTGCCATGGCGGTAGTGCACATGCGTGACGTGGTTCAGCAGCTGGGTACCTTCAGTACTACGGCCGGCAAACAGCTCATCTTTCAGGCACCAGCTTTGTTTACTTGAGTCACTGCTGCTCTATAGCAGGAGATTTTTTGTATGTGGCTGCTTCATGGCTGCCTGCTACCCACTCGGCAAGATCTGTTGAAAAACAAGTACCGTCTGCCGCTGTCTGCCGAGTTTCAACCTGCTGCAATCCAATCGCAATATCAGTTCCTACTGAACGTCCAGTACTTCTCAGTGGGTCCATGGTTTAGCTAGATAACACGTTGTGTATTGCAATTGGTGATACCACGTTAAAAAACAACGCTGGTTGACTTGTCAAGCGAGTTCTTCATACTACATCTTCATAAGCATGGAAGGTTTATGAACCTAATTGTGAAAGGCTTCATCCGGGTCAATTCGGCTCATGAGGGCCCTGCCAGCTGCATCTACGTGAATTCTATAATTGTATTACCTCTCCTTGATTACCACAGCAGACCTTGAATGTTTTGAAACTCAACTTGTGCGTGTTAGAGGATCGTGCTTTCACATAGACCACTAATCTAAGCGACCTAATACTGATGTCCATACCACTCCCTTCCACGCTCCTATTGGATCTCTTACGATCTTGTATCCTATCTCTAGGAAACGATTTGAACTGTTAAATTTAAGCGACTTATGCACTTACCAATCACAAGAGGAAAGCCATTTGAAAATAAAACGATTTGCATCGTCAGAATGAATTCTAACCTTGCTCAGATTGGTTGTTCAATTCCAACTTAGCCGACCTCGATACTAAATACTGAGCCCGTCTACCGGCAGCACAATGAATTAACTTCACAATATCCGAGAATAATGTTACGAGGCTTCAGACATTCTCAAACGTGGTCAAGTCATTGGTGCGTCATTGCAGCATTAAAACGAGAAACTATAGCTTTAATTGGTGTGATGTGATCTTTGCCGAAATGACGATGGAGGCCAAAAATACAATTTACGATCATGGCGCGCGGCATATGGCGGCGCCTTGTCCTGGGTGCTGGTAGCGTGGCGTGGCTCATGAGGTGGTGGGATTTGGGTCTCAACAGCTGCAGACGCCGGCCAAAGTGGGATGTTCGGAAAATCTTTCGCCGCACGCTCGGAAAAAGTCTATCCTGGGTGAAAACCAAAAAAAAAAAAAAAAGTCACCCAATCAATTGCTTCTTCCGGACCATTGTTTTTCCGTCCATATAAAATGATGATAATACTTAAAACATACGCCATACGCTACATAGTATTCATCAAGCCACTTGCTACACACGGTGCATATAATACATGTAAAATGATGACATCTCGTGGTTTTCTAGAAATGCATGGAAGCCGATGCGCTCTGGCCCTTTAAGCTTTTATTGTTCGAACCACTGTGCACAGTACGTGTACTAGCGTGCACGGTGGTTTGAAACAGAAAATCCGAGAGAGCAGCCCTCGTTTAAGGCCGAGAGTAAGCACACATGTGCAAAGCAAAGGGAAAATTGCTGCGTATGGCTTAAAAGCTAACAGTTCCCTTACACATTCGTTAAAAAGAGGATACCGGTGGCCAGAAGCTAGCATTCAAGCACTGAAATATATGGGCAATGCAATTGAGTTGACGTAAGGAGAAGGGAGGCAGCTAAGGAGTAATTAAGTTGGCACCAGCCTGATCGCAAACGTAAAACTGCTCGCTGGCACATGTGGCAAACTGAGCAGTAGTAGGCTTACTGAAGAGCTGTACGGTACCCAAAACATGCTCACACAGTGCATGCCAGGAGAGATTCGCCGAGGTTTCACTAGAGCTCATTAACAGATAGCAAAGGCCGACGCGCACACACATCTTGATTCAAGGTATATTTACCTTCCTTGGCAGCTTGCACCAGTTGCATCGATATACATGTATCTCAAAATAGAAGACATGCAAAGCTACGAAGCCAGCCTGTTATATTAATACAATACTCAATCAGACGTTTTAGCAGTCAGCTACGATTTCCGCAGGTGTGAAACTTGGTAGTGGCGCTATCATGATGGACTGATTAGTTTAGACGACGCTTCTCCTCGGATTGGGTCTTCAAAGTATCCCTCTGGGATCGGTAGCCGTTTGGTGACGTAGCAGTTCCAAGCCGTCTCTCACGTGAACCAAGCCGCCAGTTTCCTTTCGCAAAGCTCTCAACGACAGACATCTGCTGTGACTCTCGCAAACAGCTGTGGTTTTCCTTGGAGGTATCCATGGACCTCTTGGCCTCTGGGAGAAAACATCAAGGGTTAACAATTGTTTCGGAGGCTGCTGTACTTCTTCAATTCTTCTGCTTTCTTCGATTCAAGTATATCCAGACGGTTGTACATTTGAATTACATTACATACACCAGCTACGTGTATAACCAAAAAAAAAAAAAAAAAAAAAA
>JAJMAG010000136.1:0-60459 GCA_030564905.1 Geotrichum fermentans
GGACGCCGGCGCGGCGGCCCCCGGCCTCGAGTTCCCGCGCACCGTCAGCGCGTTCAGAGACCTGCCCGCGGACCACGTCAACAGGTGGCTGCGGTACTACGAGCTGCTGCCCCCGGACGTGGCCGAGCTCAGGGAGCTGCTGGGCGACAGCGCGGAGGCCGAGGAGGCGCTGAGCAGCGCCGCGGAGGAACCGGCCAGAGAAGTGACGGAAGAGGAGGCCAATGCGCAGTTTGATACGCTGGCGCGGTACTTGGGGATCAAGGACCGCAGAACCAGGTTTGCGTGGTAAATATCGGCGCTACTCCACGAGTTTCATAACTCCTAAAAGGTCCTTTTTTTTTGTCTCTTATTTTTATTATTTACATGTAGATACACATGAATGCTAATTGGATTGGATTTTTGGTTGTTGATTTTTAGTTGTTCTTTTTGTGTCTAGTCTCGTCCGTACGGCGCATGGCGGCGCTTGCCAAGGGCAGTGTGATTCGCGTTGGGACCCGTCGCTCCGTCCTTGTTGAACTTGCCCCGTCCCGGCTTGCCATTGAACCGTCCGCCGCTCTTGGGCTTGAACCCATTGCCTGCCGCCGCCGCGCCGGCGCCCGGTTGAAACTTGGTGCGCTCCACCATCCCGTTGGCGGCGCGGCTGATGCCCAGCTCCTCGCCCAGCTCGTCCTCCTCGGCCTTGACGTCGTTCCACCAGTCGTGGCGCTTGCGCACGTACTTGTCCATGCGCCAGTTCTTCCACACCGACCGCCCGTACGGGCTCGCCTTGACGGCCTCCTCGTGCGCCACCAGCGCCTCCGCGACCTTCTCGCGGAAGAACTTGAGCTTGTACGTGAACCGCCAGCACTTGTCGACGATGTGCGACGCGTACACGTTGCACGCCATGTCCGGCGCAAACAGCCCGTCCATCTGATTCAGCAGCTTGCGGCGCTGGATCGTGTTGCTGGCGGTCGTCGTCATGGCCGTCTCGACCACGTGCGAGAACACGCTGTGCTTGGTCATGTTCAGCAGCGTCTCGCGCGGCAGCGCTACCAGCCCGTCCAGGACCCCGGTCAATACACGGGGCGGCCCGCCCGTCATGAGCGACTGCAGCAAAAGCGAGCGGTGCATTTCCTCCGGCGTCGGCCAGTCCCCGCGCGTGTTGCCCAGCGTAGACCCCTCGAGTTGCAGCAGGTTGGGAATGAGCTTGCTGGCGTCCTTCTCAGCGTCGTACTTTTGCAGCACCGTGCGCACAAGCTCCTCCGACCGATGGTTGCCGAGTCCCGCAGCCACGTCCAGCAACGTGCGCACCATGACAATATTGGACGTGCACAGCGTGTCTAGCGTGTCCTCGCTGTCCACGATCTCGTCCAGGATCTTCTTCTTGTTGGCTTTGTTGGCGGCGCCGGTTTTGAGCAGCGCTTGCACCACGTAATTGCCCGAGTCACGGCGAGCCAGTTTCTCAATGCGCCCGAGCATGTACAGGCTCGTCAAGCGCTCCAGCAAGCGATCAGGTAGGTATGGAATGATGGCCTCGATGAAGTGCGAACCGACCGCGTCCGACAGCAGGTACTCCACGAACGCTTCTTCCGACGAGTCCTTTTCGTCCTGCATTTTGCCCGATGTTTCAAAAATCAGCGAGAGCAGGCCCTCCTTGGGGATCTTGGCTTTTTTCTTCCCCTTGATCTCGTCGCACTCAAACTGCAGCATCAATTGGATCACCGGCGAGCTGATCTTGTGGATGGCCATTTCCCTCGCACTTGTCTTGTCCAGTCCTCTGCATAAGTCACGCACCAGCTTTGCCTGCAGCTCCTTGAACGACGCGGGCACCTGGTACGCGCGCTCAAAGTCCTCATTATCCTTGATTGAAATCATCTTACGCGCGATTTTGCTGCGCTTACTGCGCAGCGTTGAGTGTGCTGTCGTCGTCGATGGCAGGTTCTTTCCCCCGAGCACCAGCAGCACCACTCGCAGCACGTGCGACGCGTACTGGTGTTGCGGCATCTCCTTCACGCCCGGCTTGATCTCGTTCACAATGAGCATGAACAGATTCTCCATCGACACGTACGGCTGCTGCTCGTCCTCCATCTCGCTGCGAAGGTACTCGGGGTCCAGGATCTCCTTCTCCACCACCGAGGCGCACCGCACCAGCAGCGTCTCAATACAGTGACTCGAGTACTTGTGCTGCGCCAGGTTCACAAAATGGCCCTCAAAGACCCTCAGGAACCGGCTCAGCTGCGCGTCGCTTGCCAGCAGAATCAGGCGCTCGACCAGCTTTGAGCAGATCTGGTTCGTCATCAGCTTCAGTTCCTTGCCTCTTGCTTCCTCAAACACACTGGCGACAAACCCCAATCGTTCTTCCGGGCCACCAAACGCATCCGCCGCAAGCGTGCTCTCCGCCTGCTTGAAGTACTCGCTTTCCTGGTCGCTGACAAGACCGTAGAAGGCCATTTGCGCGGCGGCTTCCGCCTTGGCGGCCTGTCGCTCTTCATACTCCTGTTGCGCCCTGGCTGCCGCCTCTGCTTCCTGAGTTTCCTGGTCGATGCGTTCCTTCTTGCGGGTTTCTTCGGCACGTCTGCCGCGCTTTCGAACTTCCTTAGGCATTTTTGGTTTTGTATATTTTTGTTTAGTTCGAAGAGACTTTTTTACTACTTGGGACGGATCTCAATATTTTTATTATTTTTTTTCTTTTGAAAAATTTTAAACCCTAACCGGTGCGGCTGGTTGGGAGTTTGACACAGCGTTACGAAAAATTTAAGCTCGTTGAGATTGTGATCATGTCCTTCTTTCGGCATGATTTGAATTGGAAATTGATTTAATCTCACTCTTAAAAGACGAGGGAAAAAAACATACTTAATCTCTAGATTCTATTTGTCTCTGTTTTTATAAACAGCTAGCTAATAAAAAGTCTATGCTACTGTATAATATAAACACAAAAACCAGGTGGGTACTCTACTCGAACAGGTACAAGATCCCAAAGTTTTGTTCCACATTGTAGCTACCAGGGGCTTTCCACTTGTCGTTGTAAACAGTGAACATTACTGCCTCGTTATTGGTGGCTTCCATGATTTTGGCAATGGCAATGGCCTGGTTTGCAGGAGTAGGCACTTGAAGGCCGTTGGTGTTACCGGCCATAGGATATCCTGTTTCCGTGATCTTTGTGGTACGGCCGTTGCAGGCGCCCTGAGCAGCCGAAATTTGTGAGAGAACAAAGTCGCCAGCCTGCTCGGGCGTGCTTGAGGCGTCAAAGTAAGGGTGTGCGTTAACACCCACGTAGTCAATGCCGGCCGTGTCGGTGCAGAGATCAGGGTAGTTGATGTACGAGGCAGGAGGCTCGGCGGTGGTCACGGTGCCAGTCCAGCCAGCTTGCTGTAAAGTTGACTTGACAGACTTGATTTTCGCTAGCAGGGTGGCGCCGTCCGTGTAGCCACCGTAAATGGCCTCGTTACCTACGGTGATGGTCGTAAAAATGGACCAGTCGCCGTTGTTACTGTTGGCTACCCAGGAAATAACATCTTGGACACCAGAGTCGATAGCGTCGACACCAGTAGAACCAATCCAGAAACCTTGATCAATTTTGAGTCCGAGTTTGACACAAGCGGGTTGCACTGTCGACAGTGAGTTGCAGTCGGTTCCGTAGATGCGAACGGCGGAAATACCAAGGTTGGCGAGTTTGCTGAGGTCAGAGTAGACTTGATCGGAGTTTTTGCAAGAAGAGTCGTCGTTGTAAGGCGAGTAGGTAATGGTGTTAGGGACGACGGAAAGCTGGGCAGTGGAGGTTGAAGAGGCGGCAGAAGAGGAGGTCGAGGAAGACTGAACCGCAGAAGAAGTCTGAACGGCAGACGAGGACCAGGTAGAAGAGTCGGCAGAAGAGGACTGAACCGCAGAAGAAGTCTGGACGGCAGACGAGGACCAGGTGGAGGAATCGGCAGAAGAAGTAGAAGAAGGCTGAACCGACGAGGAGGAGTAGACCGACGTTGACTGAACCGCAGATGACTGAGCGGCAGACGAGGACTGAACAGAAGAAGTCTCAACCTGATAAGTGGAAGAGGGAGACGATGTGGACTCTGCAGTCGATTCGGACGTAGTGAATTCCGCAGCGATATCGCCGGCTTCAGAAAGAGAGGCTGACGAAGAAGTGCGAGCAGACGTTGAGGCAGAGAGGGTGGTCGAAAGGGACGAAACGTTTAACGAGGCTGAAGAAGGCACGTATGACAGGCTTCTGGAGCTTGAGCTATTTGAGCTATTTTTGGTTGTCTGGCCAGCAGACGAAACCTGTGACTGCTCAGAACTGGCAGTGGTGGGTATCGAGGTGGGGGCCTGAGTCTGTGCGGTTGTTTCAGACACAGAGGACGAAGTCACCTCAGCCGCGCTATTCGTGTTTGTGGTGCGTGGGGTTCCGTCTTGATTAACAACCACGGTTACCATTGCAAGCTCAGTAACGTACACAAGCTCTGCGCTGGTTGGCTCGACGTAGACGGTCTGGATAACGACGTTAGCATCGGCATCACGGGCTTTTAGTCGAACGGGGTCCGTGAAAGCAGCAGCAGCGGCGGCTGACACGGCGGCATCTTGCGACCGGCGCAAGAGATTGGCGTGGTGATCACGCTTATGGAGGTGACCCCTAAAGACCGCGGCTGGCGCGGCCATGGCTGAACCAGCAGCCAAAGCAATGGAGAGAGCAGAAGTAACACGCATTGCACTGGGGTGAAGAAACGAAAAGGAAAGAATAAAAGGCAAACAAGCGAAGAGAAGAGAACTGTTGAAGAGAAAGAAAAGAAGAAGAGAGGAAAAGAAGGAAAGAAAAGAGCACTCGAGAAGAGAAATAAAATAATGATTGAGAAAAGCGCGAGTACTAAAGGGCCAGGGACATTGGGTAATTATTCATGTACGGACGGGGCCCATCTGCAGATATTGATGCGAAGGAGTACGTATTTCACATGTTCCGAATTTCGAAATTTAGCCAACACGTATAAAGGAGACATTTGGATCTAATCAACAACGTCTTTTTTTTTTTATTACACAAATTTCCTTTTTTAGCGTAATTGGTGATATCATATGGAGCATTTGCATTGAAATCAATTTTGAGCAAAAAGCCTAGACTGAGGAGGATTTAATGCTAGCGCGACGATTGATTGCGATATCAGCGACGGAGCTCTAGACAGCACTGAGTGGTGCAAATGTCGCTGGAGGCGAAATCTGGGCGTCGACCTACTGTGAAGTCTGCCGGCACGGCCAAGAAAGGGGCCAACTGGCGCTATGGATACATACATTTGATTTACTACACAGTTGAAACAAAAACATGATTCACGATTGCAGGCAGCCAGACTGGTGCTACTGGCTCGTCTGCCGCTTTGTGTTCCAACCATTCTTTCGTTTCCAGCCTCGAGCGTCTCTTTAAGAGATTGGCTGTTGAGACATTTGTGCACTCCATATTAATTAATTTCCATGCCTCTCCACCATCCGCTGTTTTCAACATTGAACTCTCCAGAAACATTCGAACGCTATTGAGCTTTAGGTTTAATTCCAATGTTCCAATATTTACAGTGTCTCAAGCGCACTCGGTCCCTCCCCCTGTACTACGACCACGCCCAGTAGCCCCGTTGCTCGTCCGTGCTCATGGCAACCACGGATCTTACAAGACGGCATGCTGCGACATGAAGCCCATTCGCGATCGTTCATCCGTACTCTACTAGCACCAGCTGTGCTCGCCTAAGGATGATACAACGACAAGCTCATGTCGAAACGCGCCCATGGACAAAGACCCCTATTCCTTTGCCTTGCTCTTTGTTTTACCTTTGAGTTGCCGTGAGCGCAGGAGGTGGACATTAATATTGAGCCTCTTGCCAAATTGCCAATATTTGTCACGATCGATTGGGAATCAGCCTTGTGCAAAGGGGGTTCATTCAAGCTGGTTCGAGCGCTGCACTGTAGAATGAACAATAAATATAAAAAACACAAAGGCACTGATATCATCATCATAATATTATTATTATTATTATTTGTTATATGTCAACTGCGGTTTACGTACATAATATCAATGAACTACATATAAAGAAGCGTTGAACAGCTTGAAAACGAACTTTGAACTTGTTACTTGGATGCCAACGCGCGCGAAGGGCCTGCCACGCGCCAGCCATCAAAAGTCCCAAGCGTCGCTGCGGCGAGTCTCAGATCGCGGAACATGTGCGTCGACGCAGAACTCAATGCGCCAACCCTAAAAAGGCACAGCCCGCGGAAAAAGCAATTACCTTAGTAACGTACTATAGGTCTCAGAGCGCAAATTTCCATTTCACGTACGTGTGCTACATGTACCGACTAGGCAACTACCACAAGTAGTAACTCTCAAATACTACTAGTAGGCCTATCTTCACGCCGGCTTGGACAAAATTATCGTCGTTCTCCATGTTTCACATATTTTCTTAGTCCCTCAACATTGATCCCCAAAAAACAAGCAAAAAACAAACATTATATCCATTCAATACCGTAATCCGTAACTATCTATTTCTTATTTTCATTAACTAAACTCCTTCCTCTTCTTCTACCTAAAAGAAGCGATTTTTTCTGGATTTTTTTTTTTTTCATTGCTCATTGCGGCCATCCTCCTTCTCCTCTTCCTCGTCACCACCGTTCTCTTCAAAGAATTCCGGGTAGATTCCAGAATCAGATTTGATCGAGCTCTTGACATCCTCTGCTTCGGCAGCCTGGGGAGCAGCGGCTGCTGCCGCGGCAACTAGTGAGGGTGATGCAGAGCCTGTGTGCCTTTCTTCGCCATTTTCTTGCTTCACTCCACCGTGACCATCGTCATCTTCAGCACGGTCAACACCCCCTTCGGGACCGCCGCGGTGATACTGGGCCTGTTGCTGCTCTTGTGCAAGGCGCTGGCGCTCAAGCTCAACCTGCCGACGGATTTCCGCATCATCCTCATCCTCCCCTGCACCGTCGTCACCGCCGCCGTCGTCGTTCAACCCCGCCAGTTTGATGCTCGACATGACCTCCTCCTGGTGGTGCCGGCTTGCGTCGGCTACAAGTTCGCTATCGGCACCGTCCATTGCATTTGTGAACGCCGCGCGGGCAGCTTTGAACGACGGCGAGCTAGGTTCTCCTCCATTGTTACTTCCGTATCCCGTTGCACGTTTGATGTAGTCATCCAGCTCTCCCATTCCCGTAGACTGCGGCCGGCTTCCTCCAGTAGCAGTCCTGTCACGCCCCTTATAGCCGGCCGCAACATAACGATCAGGAAATGCATTACGAAACCTATCGCGCAAATCTGTAGACCTTCGGTCGCCCAGTCCCAGCGACTCGTCGCGTTGGATCTTGCTCCATGCAGCTCCGTGCCGTTCAAAGCCTTCCAACAGTCTATGGTCCTCCTCGCGCGTGAATAGCCTTCGTTCTTTGCGGTTGATCTTGACCAGGGCTGATTGCCCGGCCGGGCCCTGTGGGCTCCCGAATCCTGATGCTACGCGTTTACTCTTGTGCGTGCGCGCGTTCGGGTAGAGCCTAGCATACTCCTCTGGGAATGACGTTCGGAATCGGTCTTTCAGGTCAACAGCCGTACGATTGTTGAAGCCGTACCGCGGATCCATTAAAATTTTCTTCCAATTGCCCACGCCATGCACTTTGCAACCGTCGACAAGGTTTTGCGTTTCTTCTTCAGACCAACGTAGTCGGATCCGCCGCTTGCCATTGATATCCGCACCACCAGGGCTGTTTTCGTGGGGGCGGTGGTGGAGATGGGCGCGTTGCGGAGGTGTATTCATCATAGACAGGCCGCCACCCTGAGTACCAGACGAAGAAGGGGCCAAGCCCTGCGAGATTAGTGACGATCTCTGCATCTCGCGAAGTTGCTGCTGGACCTTGGGGTCCTGCCGTAGGTATTGCTCGTAGTTTTCTCCAAGACTTCCACCAAATAGATTGTGTGTGGACGCGCCTGCAGCATCACTACCACTTCCACCAGAGTAAGAGAACCCTCCTTGTTGCTGCTGCTGTTGCTGCTGCCACTGTTGCTGCCGGAGCTCGTGCTCCTGCACCGCCTTTGCAATCGCTGCCACCTGCTCATCCTCTGTTGTCGAATATTGCTGTTGTTGTTTCTTCTCCATCATCCTTGCCGCAATCTGCAGCGCCGCAAAGTCTGCATGTCCTTCTCCCCCATCCTCCTCTTCTTCCTCCTTTGAGACCGACACTGACGCCCGCCGTTTTTTTCCTGCCATTGCGCCGCCATCGCGCAAGATCTCAGGGTCGATACCCGGCGCGACCGTATTGCCTGCCTGATCAAACCCACCTAAAAACAAAAAGTCAGTGCTCGCGTCGCTCGCGCTTGACCCACCAACAGTCGTGCCTGACGAGGTGTCCTTCGTGTGTTTAGCTGTTGACATTACTCCGAGTCGTCGCGTTTACGCGTAACCGTATTAAAAAAGAAAAAATAAAAGAGTCGAATAAATAGAGAGAGATAGAAATTAGAAATATAAATACAACGAACGCGACGCCTTCTGATTGGTTTTTCGTCGGCCTTCTCTCTTTGAGTTCCACTCTTCAAACAAGGTACCGTGTATATATAGCTTTAGTTGACGTCTTTTTTTTTGCAATGGCTGACAATAATCTCTCCCCCGGTTTCAAGTCCAAACGTCGATAGTTTCGTGCTTAGGGCAGGGTCTTGGGAGCGAATGCGTGGAGGAAGGAGGGCAAGGGAAGAATCTCAGGTTTTTATAGCAAAGTGGTCTTGGTTTGGGGGTTAGGGCATCCACAAGCAGAATAGCAACAGCTTCATATGAATTGAGCCTTCAACAAGTTTAGAGGTCTCAATGTTTCTTTCGGTTATAGCAACAACAACATACGGTCCGATTTCACTTGTCGACCGTAGCCATATTCATCCAGGCCTCGTTATATAAATTATTATTATTATTTTCGCTAGTAGTACATTGCTGCCCAACGTTTGGGCATAATTTTCATTTCATGATTCATTAGGCTGCATTGCTTCCGGTTGCAATTGCGCTAGGGTCCAACGTTCCTTCATCAGTTACTGCTGCGGAGCTGGATGCGGTAGCACTCTTCCTCGCTGCATGAGTTTCATTGGGATTGCTCCGCCGTCGACGGCGGTGGTACCGGTTACCGGTTATGACACTCCAGTTCTTGCGAACAATCTCAAAGAAGTTGAATCCGTATTTGCGGTCCTCAGCCCATTCTGCACGCTCAATCTCTCGTCGGTCGCTTTCAAGGTCAATTTTGCTAATGCTCGGCATGGTACTGCGAGTGAGGAGTTTGTGGGCGACATAGACCACTACAAACAGAAACGGCGAAATGTACGACGCAACAAATGAATTCAAATTCCAGTTTGTACGCAAAAAGACAAGATACCCCTGTGTGATAGCAATGAGCAGGCAACCTACCAGACCGAACCACGCAGTCCATGGTTGCAATATCGACCGAAAAGGGTATACAATGTCATCACGACATATCATTCCTGGGGGTCTCGAGTTTTGGGTCTCCTCTGCACATGGGTCGTCTGTCGAAGCTCGCCGTTGCGTTAATTTTACCGCATAGTAAAATCTTAAAAACGCCAGCGCCATTCCTGCCCACACTATGACAGCCGCCGTTGAAGAAATGTTAATGAGAAGGTTGAAAACTGTGAAGGACGATGTGTGGAGGGTCAAAAAGGCCAAAAACGCAAACGGGAAAGAAAGAAGCATGGCGCACGTTGGCATACCGGATTGACTACACCAGCCAGGCATCAGCCACCAATGCTTACTATGCTTGATCTTGCGCTTATCAATATGCATTCTGACAAGACCATAGAGCGTACGTGAAGATGCGTAGAGCTGGGCGGACCCAGCAGAGATGGCAAATATCACAAACACAGCATTGATGCCTTCTGCGGCTGTACACATGGACACGGTTTGCAATGCCACAATCCATGGGATGCTGTTAAAGCCTAGTCCCGTGTTTGGAATCTTACTTGCGGTGGGACTGCATGACTCGTGCTGTTTCTGTACACTGCTTACCATAATTCCAATATTAACTGAGCTAATTGAAGTGTCATCACTGTCATTGAGAGACCCCAGCATAATTAAATTCGAGTCTCCTGCGTAAATCGAAATACCAAAAATGAAGATGCCCAAGATGTAAAAGAAGATGATACGCCAAAAGATCCATCGAGTTGCACGAGCCAGCGATCTCCTAGGGTTTCGGGCTTCCCCAACACTTGAAAACACCATATCAGATCCCATGAGTGCTCGTGAGCCTGTAATCGTAGCCTGCCAAATCTGCAGAAACCTGCCAACGGCTCCGGGAATTCCCCACACGTTAATTTCTTCTGTGTTCGACTTATAAAGAACATGAACGGGAAGTAATTGCCGGAATGGGCCGAGAATTAACCCAGATGAAAAATCGCTTTTGCTATGCTTCCAGAAGCGAAATCCAATAGTTTCGTAGAGTGGACCAACTGCACCGCGGTTTATTGCAATCAATACAATAGTCAGTGAAAAAATCAGTCCAACGCGAACCATGCTAAGCATGAATTGGAATTCCCCATACACACTGGTATGGCAGAGATTGAAAATCAAAACTAGAAAGAGAATCACAATAATCCAAACCGTAGTTACACCTGGTTCGGCTAGTTCTTTGTAGTCGGTAAGCATCATGGCGGCTGCTGTGAGTTCAAGTGGCAAAGCAATTGCGTTTGAAAACCAATAACAGAAGCCTATAGCAGTACCCATTGAAGGATCGACGAATCGCGCAATTACTCCGGGAATACCAGTATGGAGAGGGAGAAAAGAAACCATTTCGCCATAGCTCATAAGTACGGAGTAGGTAATGATCCCAGCAAAGACAAATCCTAAAAGGGATCCCAGAGGGCCTGAGGCGAACAGGGCTTGGCCCATGGCAAGCATGGATGATACTCCAATAGCGCCAGCAAATGCAGTGGATGTCAGATGCCGCGACATTAACCGTCGTTTTAGACCTTTGCGGGGGAACCATTTTGAGGCACCGTTTTCTTCATCGTCATCTGAAGACGAATAGCTCGATTCATCATCGTCAAATAAATCATCTTCGTCACTATTTCGACCATCACTACTACTCATGTCATCTATATTATCGGTCATGTAAGAAGCAGCGGTAGTAGTTACAGTAAGGCCGTTATCTCTATTGTACCTCTCGAGAGTATTGTTTGCACTATTTATTCTTAAGTTGTTGTTGCGTGCAAACATGAGATTGAGCTGATGATTATAGCTCTCATTTTGACGGTGGCCATTAAAATGGTCTACATTATATGAAACTCTGAGGGTTGAGTTTGTTGCTTGAGGCCGTCCTGGTTCCGATTCTGTCTTGTTGAAGTAGTTTCCAAAATACAACTCCTGGCGCTGCTGTCGAAGACGTCTTCGTAGTTGTCGCTTATTACGTCTATACATCTTCTTTTCAGCCAAAACCTGTACCGCAGTTCGGCGGTTGTACTCGTCAAAGTCAGTAAATCCGTGCGTGTCGTCCGTGATCTGACCGGCCATTGAAGTGCTTGTTCTTAGACTCATAGTGCCCAGGCGGTCGTGGGTTGCACCAGAGTTAGATATTCCTGCAATCGGCATATTGTAGATGGTTTTTGCCATGTCTTCAAGCGGTGCGCCGATATCATCGAGACAGACGCTCGACGCAGCGTCGTCAATAATGGATATCACACTCTGTGTGTTACTGTGGACATCTGACCAGTTATTGGCGTGAGACTGATCATCAAAGTTGTATTTTATCACAGGAAAAAGACCGTCTTGTGTTTGATGAGGTATGGGTCGCAGTTCGTACTCATCATCATCGAGGGCATAAGAGAGGTGACGCCGCGAGGTGGGCGCCCTGGAGCTGTCTCCAAGGTCGCGGGAGTCTCTGCGTTCCATGACATGACCAGTACACCCGTACGTAGTTGCAAAGACACGAGTGAAAACGAGAGATGTATAAAGGAAAAGGTGGAAAGAGAGAGAAAGAAATGGCTGAACTGACACAACTAAAAGGCTGTAATAGCCTTGTCGGAATAGAGTGGCAAGGAAACCTAGGCTATATGTTGATTAGCTAATCACACAAAGGGCTGTGATATGAGCGAAAGATGGCTTCAAAATGTGTTATCTCTGCTTAGATAATCACTGATAATTGTGTCAAACACCTGGGTCCTGCGTATATTCAAGTCTGGAAATTGACGAATCCGGTGAGTGACAAGAGCGAAAATGTTCGCCAAAGAAGCTATTGAGAAGAGAAAGGGCATATGACAAGAACTAAAATAAGGAGCATTTGATAGACGAACTACTGCGCGACGCTGAGCTCTAGTAGATAATCAAGTAAAAACGACGAAAAATTCTTTTCAGATATATACAATTGATGCTGATAAATATACGGCTTGAAATGACAAAACACACTTAGGCGCAAGACTCCTTGAGGTAAGAGATCAAATCGTTTCTGTCCTTGGCCTTCTTAAGACCGCCAAAGGCCATCTTGGTGCCAGGAATGTACTTCTTGGGGTTCTCGAGGTAGTCGAACAAGGTGTCCTCGGACCACACGACACCCTTCTTCTTGTTGGCCTCAGTGTAAGAGAAACCGGCGGCCTGGCCAGACTGACGGCCAAAGACACCGTTAAGGTTAGGACCGACCTTGTTGGCACCACCAGCCTCGACGGTGTGGCACTGGAGGCATCTGGTCTTGAAAAGGTTGGCACCCTTCTTTGCGTTACCTGTAATCAAAGTGTTAGTGAAACTAGTTTCGCGATTTCATTGAGGAGTAGCGTCAAGACTACTTACCGGCTTCGTATCCCATTATGTATAATTAGTAGTTTGTATTGGACTTCAGAAGTAAACTTGAGTAGAGAAGAAGAAAGAAAAGGGAAAAGGGAAAAGAAGAAAAAGAAGGAAAAAAAAGAAGAGAAAAAGGCGTTTTGCGGAATATTTATATTTTCTGCCTGCCCGTTTGCACGACTGTGCCCAGGGGACCTCTCACAGCTTGAACAAAGCGTTGCCAACCGCCTAACAGCCAACGGAAGAATTCGGGCGCGGGTCAGCCCCATTTAACAGAGGATGATTGGCTCACGGAACTAGCACCGTCTGGCCGGCTCCTCAAGTTTTTTTCTACCGGCGGCGGTGGTGGTCGTGATATCATCGAGCGGCTAACATTCTGAGAACGCTGAGAAGAGACATGTATTCTGAGATTATAAAAATTATGAAAATACTAATGATGAGTTTACTGATATTGAGTTTACTGAGAATACTAATGCGAGAGCACATGAATACCATAGACAGATCGCACTTACAATTTGCCAGCGCACCGTAGACCTGGCAGAGTGCCACAACGCCCTCGAGGCTCTTCTCTGCCGTTTCCTTGGTTGTCATCCCTTTCGTTCTTCATCTCCAATTTGCCTGCGCTTACGTCTCCCATTCCGCGAATAATATTGCTTAGTTTATTAAGCGGAATCAGGTCGCAAAGCCCTCGAAATATATTTGAGCCCCACGGGCTTTGCCGTGAATGAAGCATTTTTGATATTATTCATCCGTATATTGCTTAATGTCTGTGTATTCATGCTTCCTTCGGTCCTCGTGCAAGATCATCATCGGCCTTTTCGATTTTTCAACATTTGAACGTTCTTTTCAGCTGTTTGTTTTCTTCACGTGCGCGTTTTTTGTTCTTTCTGCTCTGATTTTTCTCATTGGTCAGATTCCTTCACTTTCTTGTGCACGTCTCAGATTTTAGCCTTCAAGTTCTCGAAGTTCGCTTTTAACTTGTGATCGATCTCCACTGGTAAGCTCTAGAACGTGAAACGGTGGCGCTCCGCGTGACATCTAGCTAGTACCAGATTCGCATCTCTGCAAGCTACTAAAATTCAAAAACATAAAGTTATGGTTGATCATGCTAGTACAGAGTAGTAATACAAACGAAAATTTTGAGCAAAAGCTTTCCATGAAGTTCAATTTGTTGGAACCAAAAAAATTGATAGAATGCGAACTCTGTGGATCGAACACAGGACCTTCAGATTAACTAAGAGACTGAATTGTAACTTCAGTCTGACGCTCTCCCAACTGAGCTAAGTCCGCAAATTCTTAAAAGCTAAAATCTCTAGATATTCATAAGCCATTTCTTCTTTACTAGAATTTGCTTTGTAGCTTTGTGGAAAGTCAGCATATTTAACGCTATATCTAATTTATCAGGCAATAATCTATCAATATATTTCAATTTTCAATAAAATTTGGGTATTAGAGTGCCCTTTGTACTTACATTGTGTTTCAAATTGATGGACTTTTTTTAGAGTGCCCTTTGTACTTTCATTGTGTTTCAAATTGATGGACTTTTTTAAACCTTTGGCCTTTCAGTGCACTTGCTGTAGTAGACTTCTACTAACATCACATAATTTAAGCAGAAAAAAATACATAATATTATACATAATCACCTCTTTCCTTGAACATTTTGTGGGGTATTAAAATTGCTTCTAGTATATTATTATTATAATTGTTATGCCAACTAAATACAAAATAGATTGAATTGCTTAAACAACCAGCTAAAAATCCTAAAAGATTGGAGTTCGTTAGTGGGAGTAATGTGGCTGAACGGTTTAGATGAAAAAAATCGAGAAATGTGTGTGTTGTGTACATGTACACCACGCTATCAGCGAACATAAAGCAATAACACAATTCTACCAAAAATGAGTTTTATTGCATTCAAAATTTAATTTAACGATAGAGGAATGTGGTTTACAGCCAACAAACTTATTTGCCGCGAGTTCATGGCCTACCATTTCTTAACAAAACATCAATAACATGGTTTGATAAAAAGAATTCAAGATTCTACACAGTAGTAACAGAAAGTTCATAGAAATCTATTCATCAGACATTTGTGTGGTTTTATTACATCTAGAAATAGTGTTCCATGTCCAGCTTCAAAAATCATAGTTTTCTTCCCAGCTACTGGGATGCGGTGCTCCGGAATGAGCCATGATCTGGGCAAATTCCAGTGGCGAATATACCTTGCTCTTGTCGAGGTTACTATCGTCGATAAAGGAAAGTGGATCGGGTAAGTGTCCTGAAGTGTTCTCTTGAACAGGTGCGCTACTGGGACCTGCAGAGGGACCAATAGGGTTTTGAAAGGGTAGCTCTCGACCAAGCTCGGCTGGAGCTGCGTTGCGAATGTCATTACCAGCAGCATCCACAAATTTGTCACCATCTAGCCTTACTTGTTTGGCAGAGAGTTGCTGCATCAACATCATAAAATTGCTGTTCTGTAGTTTCTCGTTTTTCCTGTCGATGTTGTTAACGATGTGACTAGCAATCTTGGAAAGCTCTGTGCTCTCAGTATTCTCAATCGGAACTTCTTCCTTAACCTCTTGTCGAATGTCCACAATCTCGGCTGGCCGATCCATCTGTTTCTCGATATTACTGAATGCAGCTTCGAATAATTTGGCCTCAGTTTCTTTCGCCAAGGCACTCTGCTGAACATTTTGCTGAGCTTGAGCAGGCATTTGTTGTTGCATAGAACCCGTCGTGTACATGGAGATACCTGAGCCACCAGCGTAACCTGTCATGGGTACACTCGTAGTTGCCATCCCACTAGTTTGTAGAAACTGAGTGTCCCAGCCTTGCAGCCCCGCATTTGTCACAGCGGGAGCCTGATTTGGCTGTGATATGGTTAAATTTGAGAAGTCGCTGGCCCAGCTTTCCATTGGCCTTCCTACCGAGCTATGTGGTTGGATCTGGACCTCAGGTAGATGATGATTTTGGAGAAACTCTGGCACTCTGCTAAAATTTTGTTGTCCAGCATTTAGGGATTCTCCCGTAATGAAGGTATCAAAGTCTTGTTGAAGTTGCTGGGCGCCTTGACCAGGGTGCGATCGAAATCCTGAGGACGAAGCTGGACCCTAGTGAAAGTTGGTTAGCTTCAAGTGTAGAAAATGTGGGGTACTTACAGAGAACCGTTCATGTTGGTGTGATCGGTCTGTAGATGAGACTTTAGAAAAGCTTTGAAGGGGATTTGAAGAGCCACAGGAGGCATCTGAAACTGACATGATGATGGTAGTTGTTATTGTTAAAAGAAGGAGATAAAGAAGAACAAACGTTAATAAATGAAGAAACAGGAAATGTCAAGGATTTCAAAGCAACCACCTCGGCTGAAGTTCGTCTTTGCCTCCAATCATGTGACCAAGGAGATTCTATGCATTCAAAGTCACATGACTTTACTAGCCCCTACCCTCTGTGCAGGCCAATCACTGGTCTTAACCTCCATCTGGAAAATTACCACAGTTAACAACAACCGTTGACATCCACAGAATGGCTCATCAACTGCCTCTCAAGGTAAGTTTATAGAATTCAATGTGACTATACCTAACAGGATAGTACGGGTTGACTGCTGTCACCGCAGCAGTGGTTGCCTATTCGACCATGCCTCTCGCCCATGCGCAGGCCCCCAAGAAGCCCATTTACGACGATGATGAAGAGTCCGAGGCAATTGCCCCGTTTGCGGGCACGGCCCGTCCTGCGCCTACACCTGTTGAAGATACCGCTTTGACTAAATCTGAAATTGTATCCGGTGTGACGGTACGCAGCTCTGAATATCTGGAGAAGTATGTTGGAGTTGCCCGATCATGGTTGTATGGCAAGACTGAGATTGCACGTACTCAAATCGACAGCGGCCTGCAAAAGTATCTGAATGTTGAGCGTAGCATTACATCGACTGTGAATGAAATTCGCTCGGACAAGGAGGACATTCTTCCTGGAGGAATTTATGTGCTGGTCTCGACGCTTTCAGGATCAATTATCGCCCGCAACAGAAACTTCTTGATTAGAGGAATTTCGCCTGTGGTATTTGGTGTCGTTGCCTTCAGATTTTTCTTGCCCGAAACTTACAGCAACACTGGTAAACTTATCTGGAAGTTTGAGCAAAAGGTGCCCGAGATCGCGGAGGCACACACAAGCGCACATGAGCACGTAGACGGTCTGGTAAAGGACGTTAACACGGCTGTCTCAGACAGCAAAGCTGCTCTTACTGACAGTGTTCATTCTGCACGCAAATTTGTTGCTAAGGCCACAGGCCTCGAGAAGAAGTAGCCTTTCAAATGAATTGTCACTCTATAGCTCACTTTCCTTGTAATTGAACACCCTTATGCATATACACACTTTGGATGTCGCGTACCTCAGAGCTCAAAACCTCCAAATCTCTCGTTTTTCTTAATTCTTTCTCACCAAGCAATGGCACTAAGACCGTATTCCGCAGATGGCGCGCAAGGTGCAGCCCAACTAAGCTCTGCAAAAGCTGATTCCTCTAGCGCAGGTTCACCATCTCAATCTCTTACTTTACCAACCTCAGATCCCATTGACGGCGTGCACAGAAACATGTCTTTCCATTCGGGCAACCTGTCACGGTTTCCTTTGGCCACATTGCCTACCCCATCGCCTAAATCACCGAAATTCAATGTCCTATCTGCTCTTATTCCGCATAGAAGGAAGAAACTACCAAACACTCATGATGTTGGACAGGCTTTGGAAAAGCTCAATAAATTGGCTAAAAAAACTCACAAACAACACCAAAATGTCTTGAATATTTTTAAAGCTTGGGGGACTGGCCTTCCAGACTCTGCTTCGAGAGAGCTGGTGATGAACTTGTTTAATATGCTGCTTGGCCCACTCAATATTAGCAAGGACCTTAGCGCCAAGCTGGCCAGGATTGGAAGCCAGCTCGACGAGCTAAGTTTGCTTGAAGATCACAGAGCCCACCTTGAGTCCGAACTTATTAATACTCAAAAGTTATACCACCGTGCAAGTTATAAAAGATATCCCAGTTATCAGCTACAATCGTACCAAGTGACATACGATACATTCAGGAATGACTTTGACGAAATCACACTGAGATACAGAAACAAGTTGGTAATTGTACTGAAGCAGTCTCTCCATCTGATATTTGCTAGTATGCATGATCAAGGTGAAAGCGAGCTTGAATGTGCCAGCCTTGGGTTTAGGCTACTGGCGGCATTTGACTCTGAACCTAAACATGTAGTTCAGAGCTCCATATATCAGCCACTACAGTACTATACACCGCTTTTGGCACCAGCAGATGACTCAACTACTTCATTTGTTCACGATGAAAGGACATGTGTACAATGTAACCATACTGTTGAAGAACCAGAAGTCAAGCCCTGCAGTGGTATAAAATACAAGACTTCCAACGAGCCAGCTTCAGTTAAGGTAAAAGCACCGCTTTCCCCTGGCCAGGCCAGATTTGCAAGACTTTCACCTAGACTTTCTAATGATTACTCGTTGAATTGCAATGCTTCACATGAAACCAGCGAAAATACTCTTGGCAGAAAACAATCCACCCTGCTTTCCAGTGCCATATTTAACAACCAGAAGAAAAACCACGACGGATCCGAGCTGGGAGAGAACGGCGAATACTATCGGCCCCTTTCAAATGCGAGTATCATATCCCCTAATCCTTTTACTTGATGATATGTACAATTTTTTTTATAGCTTTTATATTCCATGCATGGGCATACATGTGAACTATGTTATTCTAGAATAAATAATGCAATGAGTTGGAAAAAAATCAAAGGTCAGAGTTGAGCCTACTAAAGACCTTTTTGCCTGTCTCGTAACTAGTAATCATTATAGCACAAGCAGGAGCAATCTTGAGAATTCGAGGAATAGCGCCCACGTATAATGCGCCAAAACCTTCGTTCTTGACAATCTCTGAAAGAAGTTTGAACATGCCCATGTGGGCTGATGTAGATGAATGATGGCCAACCTGGCGTCGAGTTTTGCCAACGTCAAAAGGTGACGTGAAAATAGCGGCGATAGTTCCACCAACTGATCCCGCAACGAAAGATTCGAGAAATCGGTGATGAGGGTTCACATTAAAGTATTCCAATTCGGACACGCGTTTTTTGATAATTTCAACCGACATCCAGTAAATACCAGAAAAGGGAACATCCCTCCAAAGTGTTAGAATGAGACCCTTCCATAGCGATGTAATACCTTGTGCCTTTACCATGTCTTTCATTCCATTCATTACGTCCGTAAAAGCTTTGTTCCGCGACGGGGAAGACACGCTTTGCAGTCTTGTCTTTATCAGTTCAATTGGAGATACCACTGTTGCACTCATCGTCCTTGCAAGGCTACCGGCTAATAGCGGCGTCAGCATGGGGCTCTGTAGTGGTAAATTATCTCTCAGATGCTCGTAACCAATAAAATAGACAACATTGCTCGGAACGCTCATTAACAGAGTTAAGCCCAATCCGCGCCAAAGACCGGACAGACCTTCGTATTGACTGATCTTGCGTAGACCTTCCCAGGTGCCCGAGAACCGCTTTTTAGTAGCCTCCTCAGCCGCGCAGCAATCCAGCTCTGAAGCCACACAGTAGTCGATTGTGCTTGGAAACCAGAAAACGTTGCGACAGCAGCTGGTAACACCTACTCCAACAGGGATAGTTGAAGTGATGCGTTGCTTGGCTATAGAAGTTGCGGTAGCGATCGGAAATGCGCTCTGTTGTTGCAACCTCACACGTACCACATCAAAGGGTGTGACTAAAACTTGTTAGCTCAGTTTTGCAGCAGTAGTGGCAAATTAAAACTTACCAACAAGCGAAGTGAGCAAAGATCCAGAACACGCAGCGATCATCTTTTGGGCCATGGTGATGTCCTGCACGGCCAGCCCGTAGACGTTCTTGGGCAAAGTAACAGGTGGTGGCGACGCATTATTCATTTGGTGAGAGCTGGTGACCATGGCAGCTATATGGTGGTCGCGCTCGGAGGAAAAGGATGCTAGGGCCGAAGTGAAGGAAGGTCCTTCTTTTATTGGACTTGCGAAGGTTTTGGGGTATTTTTCAGTTTTGGGAGGTGGCGACGGTGCTGAGTCCATACGCCTGCCGTGAAAGGTTACACAGGGAATACAATTGTTGCATTTAGTGTATGTGACTGGGAGTGTGTAAAAACGTTGGGCACTTTTGTTGCATTCTGGAATGACAAATTATCGCCTCAAGATGACTCAGCATCATTTTTATCACTTGCGCGAGATTCGCATCACAAATCAATTGAGGTGGTAGGCTGACAGGCAAGATTTACTGCCAGTTGCTCCCTACACCAACGTGAACGACTTCGAAACAAGACAGCGATCAGTGCTCCGACAGTCCTCCGCCATCATCGCCTTCGGATTAACAGTTTACTTGCCACAATATACTAGGGCTTTTGCCTTGCTTTCAGGCCCCAAGAGGATATCAATTTTGGCGAAAATTTACTCCCTGGAGAACACAGGCATCCCTTCTCAGTAGCATAAATGGCTACTTCACACGATTTGCTGAATGCGGCCAATGGGTCTAATACTGTTCATTTAAACGGTGGACTTGTCGATCACACAGGCAGTAATGATCCTGTTAACGACGCCAGCCATACTTTGCAACAGCAGCAGCACCAGTATGAGATGCAACAACATCGCTTCCAGAACGCCCAACCCCAACTAACCGCGACCAGCGATATAGCCTCAAAGTCAACCAGTGGACACTCTACACCAAGCCATACGAGAGGCCATTCAAATGGACGAATCCCACATGAACATTACAGCGAACCGAGGTCAAATGGATCGACTTCCTCGAATCAACTTGCACGATGGAGTCAACAACAGCAGGACTTACAGCAACTCCAAGAAGAGGAGGCGCATCAACAACAATTGCTGCAAAACCATCTCCTTTCGAACGGCAACGCATCTAAGCATCCAGTGTACAACACGCGAATCAGACATGGATTCGAAGCGGATTACGAGTCTGAGCAGTACATGACTTTCTTGGCTGAAGTGAGTAGCAGGGGACCTTCCTGATTATATGAATTGACTAATTATTAGGTATTCTACATTTATTTCGAAGACAAGCGCCATGAGACAGCGGGAAACCCAAAGCCTGATAAGGAGTCGGCTCCTCCAGACTGGAAAATGAAGGACCGACAACGAACAGTGTCTGCTGCATTAGTGCTATGTTTAAATATTGGCGTCGATCCTCCAGATGTTATAAAGACCCAGCCGTGCGCAAAATTGGAGGCATGGACAGACCCGACATCTTTTCCAGACCCGAAGAAAGCTATTGAACAAATTGGTAAAATGCTACAAAGTCAGTACGAGATCCTATCTACAAGAACTAGATATAAGCAGAGCTTGGATCCGAATGTCGAAGATGCAAAGAGGTTTTGTATCAGTTTACGACGTAGCGCTAAGGAAGATCGCATTCTATTTCATTATAACGGGCATGGTGTTCCACGGCCGACGGCAAGTGGAGAAATTTGGGTGTTTAACAGAGGATATACCCAGTATATTCCTGTATCGCTTTACGACCTGCAAACATGGCTTGGTGCACCTTGTATCTTTGTTTATGACTGTCATGCTGCTGGATTTATTGTTTCGAATTATTTGAGGTTTGTAGAAAAACGCAAAGTCGATGAACAGAATGGCATCAAAGAGCCTGGAATCCCCCCTGCAAAAGCTTTCGAAGACTGCATCCACCTTGCTGCATGTGCATCTGATGAGACTTTGCCTATGCTTCCAGACCTTCCTGCTGATCTCTTTACATGCTGCTTAACTTCACCGATTGAGATTGCAACTCGCTGGTTTGTCCTACAATCACCATTGTCCAAGGAGTATTACACGGACCTGAATATCCCCGGACGTATCAGTGAGCGAAGAACTCCGTTGGGCGAGCTGAATTGGATTTTCACATCAATTACGGATACTATTGCATGGACTCTCTTCCCTCGCCCATTGTTCAAGCGGCTCTTTCGGCAAGACTTGGTGGTTGCAGCGCTATTCCGCAACTTTCTTCTTGCGGAGCGCATTATGCGCGTCCACAACTGCCACCCTATCTCATATCCATCACTTCCTGCAACGTACAACCATCCAATGTGGGATGCTTGGGATCTAGCAGTAGACCACTGTCTCACCCAACTTCCTGAGCTCAACGCTGCAATGAAACCCGGCGGTGCTCCTTATGAATACAAACATTCCAAATTCTTTGAAGAACAGCTTACGGCTTTTGAAATCTGGTTGAAATACAAGTCGGCTGATTTGGATAAACCGCCTGAGCAGCTTCCTGTTGTTTTACAGGTTCTTCTCTCTCATATTCACCGTGTACGAGCACTCGTTCTGTTGAGTAAGTATTTAGATCTTGGACCCAAGGCCGTGAATCTTGCCTTATCAATTGGCATTTTCCCTTATGTTCTCAAGCTCCTACAGTCCCCTGCACATGAACTTAAGCCTGTACTTGTCTTTATTTGGGCCAGAATTATGTCTGTCGATGCTGCAAACATTCGACAAGAGCTTATCAGAGACAATGCCTATGCATATTTTATCCGCATCTTGGTCCCTCAAGAAGGATTTGCCATAAACAGCATTAATCCATCAGAGCATAAAGCTATGTGCGCGTTCATAATCTCGCTGTTCTGTCGTGGATTCAAACTTGGCCAGCAAAAGTGTATGTCAAACGAGATTCTTCATGCTTGTCTAAATCATACAATGGAACCGGAAAACCCTCTGCTTAGGCAGTGGTCTTGCCTTTGCTTGTCGCAGCTATGGGATCTGAATACTGATGGTAAATGGCTAGCACTGAAAGAAAATATTTTTGATCGACTTTGCAAGCTGTTGAACGACCCTGTCCCTGAAGTAAGAACGTCATGCATTATTGCTTTGACTACCTTCATGGGTATGGGTGACATCAAAGAGATTCCTGAAGAGCTCAAAGAACAGGAGATAAAGCTTGCAGTACACGTGCTTGCGCTGTCAAATGATGCATCTTCCGTTGTCAGGCGTGAAGTCGTTGTCTTCTTTTCTAGATTTGTCAAGCAGTATTTGAACTGTTTCTTGGTTTGCGCCTTCACTTCCTTGGAAGACGAAGCAGGTCGTCTCAACTCTCAAACCTCGCCTGAATACTATCGTCATTCTTCTCCTGCCGATGGAACTGTTTTTAGCACTGTTTGGCGATCCCTTCTGGCCCTCTCAGAGGACCCCTTCCCTGAAGTTGCTGAATTTGGCCAAGACGTCGTTGACTATGTGATTGGCCTACTGGACGAAACTATCTTGGAGGACGAGGTAAACAACCTCGAGCGGATCATCCTGGAGACTTCAAATGTGAGGCCTCAAGCCCCTGCTCCTCTCAATGCGGAAAGACTTTCGCAATTAACTCGCACTACATCGATGGCTCCTGCTACAGAATCGCGACTTGCATCTACGATCAAGAGATCAGTCTCTTTTGCTGCTTCACTCCGACAATATGCTTGGGGTGACAACTCCAACAGCAATTCAGATAATACTGTAAATGTTACAAGCTCTGTGTCCACTATTCCGTATGGAAGTGGAAAGAAACCACCAAGTGCTCGGTACAGGCCTAGAGCTGCGGATCACAAAATTACACTCCCTTTGGCCTCTGGCTTCTTTGACTGGGCCACTGAATACTTCCAAGAACCCCAGATGAGTCACTCGGAGGTCGATGAACCTGGTAGCGAACGCTACACCGAACGTCTTTGGAGAAAGAATAGAAATGAGCGCATCATGTCGGAAACACAGCTGCAGAAAGATTTGTCGCTGTATGGAAACTGGAACAACCAAATCAGAACTTTCAACAATGTAACCCAACCAACTCGACTTATATTTGCTCAGTTTGAGCCACACTTGGCTGTTGTCGACGATCAAGATGGAGTTTCCGTCTGGGACTGGTCGGCGAATAGAAAGTTAAATCGCTTCTGCAATTCGAATCCTCAACACACTAAGATCACGGAGGCCAAGTTCCTCAATGAAGATGATCAGCCTCTTTTGCTTACAGGTTCTAGCGAGGGTGTGGTTCGCATCTACAGGCACTATGAGTCGAATAAAAATATCGAATTAACTTGCTCTTGGAGGGCATTAACTGATCTTTTGCCTGCGAACAAGAGTTCTGGCCTTATTGCAGATTGGCAGCAGAGCCGAGGTGCTTTACTGGTTGGTGGCGATGTTCGTATTATTCGAGTGTGGGACGCGCCACGAGAACTCTGTATTGCTGATATCCCAGCTCGGTCAGGATCTCCAGTCACATCGCTCACATCGGATCAAGTTGCTGGTAATGTAATTATTGCTGGCTTTGGAGATGGAGCCATTCGTGTATACGACCGCCGCCTTGATTCACATGACTCGATGGTTAGATATTGGAAGACGCACGAAAGCTGGGTGCTCAATACGCGAATGCAGCGAGGCGGAGCTCGTGAGCTAGTCACTGGAAGTCTTGACGGAACTGTGTGTCTATGGGACATTCGCTTGAATAAGCCAATTGACCAGTACAAAGCTCACGTTAATGGAATGACCGCCATTGATGTCCATGAGCATGCGCCTGTCATTGCGACAGGTGCACAGAACGTTCACATGTGGTCAACTTTGGGCCGTAGCGTATCCAGCATAAAGACGTCTGGTGGCTACATGCTTGGTAATAGAGCAGCCAAGATTTCAGACTTGTCATTCCACCCACATCGCATGGTCATGGCAGTTAATAACAAGCGGGACGCCCACATCTCGATTTTTAAGTGCCAGAGCCTGTCGTAGTGGATCTGGCGTATTTATTCTACATGTTCGATTCACATTTGTTTTGTTTCATTTTGCCATTTATTCGTTTATATGATATTGTACTTCATCAAATTTCTTCTCCAAATTGTAAACTTTCTATTTTGTTTTTTTGTCTTCATCCTGAGAAGCCACGACGTTGTCGATCTTTTTAGAAGCCCAAGGGAATGACGGAATAATAAGGAACGGTCTAAGGTCGAACCTGTTATCATCAGGTGAATAATTTTCAGCGTGGTATGAAGGAGTTAAAACGGTCATCTTGTGTCTATTGACAGCGTAGAAGTAAAAGAACCGCTTCACCTTGACTGCAATCTCGCTAGGCGATAAACGAGGAGTCCATTCGTGGTATAGCTTCAAGAACATGCTGTAAGGACCCAAACGCTCAGTCTTGCGGAGGCGGCCAAACACTGAAAGCTCGTCATATGTCATGCCCATGTCAACTTCATCCGACTGAACGTAATCCTTTGTGATGGGCTCAAGTTCAGCTGTGGGAGTTGCGGTCAAGAACGAGTCCAGTATGGGGAGATCAAAGTTATCGCGCGCGTAGGCAATAAACCTCTTCAAATCTGTCTTGGAGATTCCACCGATAGGGTTTACGTCTGCACTGGAGCAGTCATACTTGGTTAGGTAGCCACGCAGGGCTTCATCGACGTTGGCACTTCCAAGGACGAGAAGGCCACCTTGACTAGTCCCGCGCACCCAGGGAAGTAGCTGGGCAAAGAGGTAAGCCAGGACCATACGAAGACGGGCCTGAATGTTTTGCAGAGCCAGATTTTCAGCAGGAGAGCCGCCAAACATCTTGAAACGGGGAGCTTTACCAGTGACGACTTCAAATAGGGTCCTCACAGCAGTCACAACTGTATCCATGTTCAAGTCAACATGATAGGCGCCAATAGCCTCCGCCAATTCTTTGGCACGAGATCTAGTATCACCAGACGAGTTCTCAGTGCCCATAAAGCACGTGTGAAAAATGCGATTTGCAAACTCCTTTGGATCGGTTGGAAGGTAGTCAGAATCAGGCTTCTGGTTTGCCATTCGTCGGGCGTCAGCAATCACTTGTTCGTTTCCGTTTTTGGCAGCTTCAGCGACAAGACGGCACATGGAATGAACAATAACAGATGTTGCGCAACTATCAATGCCACCAGAAAGAGGAATAAAGTAGCCAGCAGCTCTGCAGCGACGCAAATAATCCCACAACCAACATGCGGGGCCTAGCGCAATTTCTTCTTCAGGCGTGTGATAGAAAATCTCCTTAGAGCTAGTTGCAAATACCTTGGAGTTGAAGTCTAGACCAGGAGTAGGCAGAGACTCCGACTCAAAGTAAACCTTATGAAATTCAGGCATGGTAGTTGCTTGCATACCAAAGGAAGGAGCCAATCGGTGAGCACGGACCTCGTCAAGATCGACCGTTGCGGTCACAACCTCGATATCATCCAACGAGAACTGGGCACCTTGTGCAACAACTTTACCATTGACTACAATGAGGGCGCAGCCATCATAGTATAAACGGTCTCCGTCACAGCCCTTTTGATTAGCGTAGAGGTAAATACCGCCGCACTTCTTAGTGGCCTCGGTAATCAACTCCATTCTGGTATGGAGTTTACGAAGTTCGTGATGGCTTCCACTAGAATTGGTGAAAATCTCAACACCATCCAGTGCAAGTTTGACGTGTGGTGAATTGGGCGTGAAAAGCTCTTCACAGGTCTCAAATCCAAAAACAGTGTCCATGGTCTCGATAGCGATATCACCAATGGGGACATGACTTGTCTTGAGAGTCTTGACCATGAAATGAGGAACCGAGTATTGTTCATGATGGCCCACACGAGCCCAAGGGGTGAAATATCTCATTTCGCGATAGTTTCCATCGTTGGCCAGCCAGAGCTTGGGTCTAATCAACAATAATTGTGAGTTGAACGAGATAAGACGGCAATTGTAGCGAACATTTTTATGGCGAATAGGCATACCAATGTCCAACAGAATTCCCTGAGTGTCTTCATGCTGGATAATCTGCTGGTACATTTCCCATGAGTGTAAATAGGTGTCATGCTCGAGAAAGTGATCTAGGCATCCGTAGCCAGTGATCTCGAGCTCGGGGCCAGTGCGGAAGGTCGCGCCTGCGGCCTTGGCTTGGCGGATACTCTCGATAATACGATCGCGATTACCCTCAAAATCCAACGCCCATTGATTGAGGTTGCAGGTTGCAAGAGTGATGAGTTGAACCATTGTTTGCTGTAATAATGGAATTGAGGTTTATCTCTGGGAGACAGAGGAGAAAAGGTTGTGTAGGGGCGTGAATGGCTTTTTTGTTCTCAAAATGTTGACTCACTGGGACTTTTGAATGTTTAAAAATCCCCAAACTTTCCAATTCGATCCATAGATCAAGAACTTCCACGATGCAGGGAAAGTGCTATACTATTGTCATCAAGTTAGGTAGGTACCGCTAGTACTAGAATGGTACTGAGCTAATCTTTGATAGGAACTTCGTCGCTTTGCGATGAGGAAACCCATGAATCGCGTATTGCCAATATGTCGCTGATTGTTGAGACCGTCGTCAAGTTGAGGCGTGACGGTCACCGAGTCATCATCGTTTCCTCGGGCGGTATTGCTGTAGGACTCAAAAGGATGGGCCTTCCGAAACGCCCCAAGCACCTGTCGTGCGTCCAGGCCATCGCTGCTATCGGCCAAGCCAGACTCATTGGGCTATGGGATGATCTGTTTCGTCAGCTAGAGCAGCCTATTGCACAGATTCTGTTGACCAGGCTGGATATTGCAGACAGAACTCAATACCTTAATGCTGCCAATACTATGAACGAGCTCCTGGATATGAGCGTTGTTCCTATTGTGAATGAGAACGACACGCTATCGGTATCCGAAATCCGATTCGGTGATAATGACACGCTGTCGGCCATCACTGCTGGAATGGTCAACGCAGACTACCTGTTTCTAATGACTGACGTCGACTGCCTGTACACTGACAACCCAAGAGATAACCCCGACGCTCGCCCTATTTTAGTAGTTGACAATGTCAGTAAGCTACGTGTCGACGTTTCGTCTGCTGGAAGTTCAGTTGGTACTGGCGGTATGACTACCAAACTAATTGCAGCCGAGCTTGCGACATCCGCAGGCGCTACTACAATCATTTGCAAGAGTAATGTGCCAGGAAATATTCATTCGATCGTCCGTTACTTGCAAAGCCAAGATACTTCCGAACAGCGAACGGCTGCGGTCAGTGCCGAAAATGATCTCGATGCTCAGCAGGCTGAGCTCGAAAAGCTAGCCAAGCATAACGTTCCTCCGTTTACGAGATTTTTGGCCAAGGATCCTATCAAGGACCGTAAGTTCTGGATTTTGCATGGTGTCGCTCCACAGGGTGCACTATATATCGACCACGGGGCCTACAGAGCGATCACTCGCTCTAACAAGGCAGGCTTGCTTCCTGTAGGTGTGATCAAGGTCGAGGGTCAGTTCCATGACTCTGAATGTGTGCACATATATGTAGGAAGACGAGATGCCGAGGGCAACCTTGATTTAGCAGAAGAACCTTTCCGCGTCGGCAGTGCTATTGTGAACTACTCGGCGACAGAAATTGGACTTATCAAGGGACTGCAAAGTAGTAAGATTGCAGAAGTTTTGGGATTCGCAGATTCTGAGTATATTGCTTTACGTGATAACATGGCTTTTCTCAAAGGTAAGCGTGCCCATGAAATCCTTCCTGCCCACGAAATAAAGGCACTAGAAGAGGGAGTCAAGAAAATGTAATAATTGCAATGGTATATGATATAGAGTATATGGCATTAATGAGATTTACTTGAGTAAAACACGTAGACTGCCGGAGGACTCGCTGTAGAACGCTTCAACCGTCTTCGGAATTCTCGACTCCGTGATGGGAATGAGCAGAGTTTCTGGGTGTTTAGAGCTGGAGAGGAGCAATTTATGCGTTAAGGGATCGTATGCAACAACCGCCGACATGGCATAGCTGTTTGAGCACCCCTCAACGCTGAAAAATGAGAACGGTGCTTTGGGTAGCACCTTACACGTCAACAAATTCTTGGTAGGACTGTCAAGCTCTTGAATAAGAATTTTGTTCGGTTTAGATTCAGCGTTGCTGCTAACAAGCTCAGGCATCATCTCTTCGACTTTCGCTTGCTGCTCTTTTCTCTGTTGGAGAATGCTACCAATGCTCTGTTTACCTCCAAAAAATTCCTGTGGTTCGCCAGACTCGTATTGTGATTCTTGCTCGGAGGTGGCGGGCTTGTCGAACATTGCACGCGGGACTTTTGTTTCGAGAAGCTGGCCCTTTGCCGTCAGTTTAGGAAGCACAAATTGGCGAGACAAGACGATATCCTCGCGTTGCTCGACCAGCGATAGGCATGTCTGTATCAATACGGTCTTGACTTCTCGATGCGTGATTGCGTCGCGAATCACTTGAGGGTTCACACAGCAGTCCCACACAAAACACGTCTTACCAGCTATTCCGGCACGTTAGTAAATGTGCCACCAAGTCCAGATCTGGACATAACACGCTACTCACATTTATCTTTGTTCGAGCGGCCGACGGACACGACGACTGGCACGATCCACTCACCGCCTTGCGCCAGGATCGCTTGCACTTGGGGACCGAAAGCTTCTGTAAATCGTTAGCAGATGACTCAAAAACAAGGCGCCTTTCGCACATACTGTCAGGCGTCGGAACTAATTTATGTGAGCAGACATTTATGAAGACTTTGAGGCTCGCGGGGAGTTCAGGCTCATGGCCCTCTGCTTCAACAATGTAAGTTTTGATTGCAAATCCAGCATCAGGATCACGCAGAGTCACGAATTCTGAATTACTTTCTTCAAAAGAGGACGAAGATGCTGATGATGAGCTACCGGACGATGACGACGAAACCACTGGAGAAGACATCTTTGCTGATCTGGAGAAATCGCGATGAGCTGAGGCGATAAATTTATATGTGGCACGTGATAAGCCGCGCACGTTATAGGCGAATTATCAGATTAAATGCTACATCGATACTACAACGATAACAATAAGTAAGAATAATATTCATAAAATGATGTATCTGAAGAGCTTATCGGACTTCAGCGCCAACAAGCGAGGAGACCAGGCATATTTCTCCGGATTTGTTGACCAAATGCTTGTCTTCGTCGCCTTCCTTCTTGAAGATGACCTCAAGCTTATCAGTTGTGGTAAATCCAGGCTGTACAGATTCCCAAATCTTCTTCTTAGGATTCAATTGAGCTTCAGGCTGGGTGTCGTAGGACTCAAAGAAGATCTTGTCACCAGGCTTAGATCCCGCAGGTGGGTTCACAAACTCGACGCTGTCATTGTTTGAAGCACAGAGGACCATTGCCGAGGATTTGATGCCGCGCATGGTGACAGGCTTGAGGTTTGCCACGACTACTACATAGCGATCTTGCATGGCCTCAATTGGAAAATAATTGACAAGACCAGAGCAAACGGTTCTGGGGCCTTCGGCGTCACCCATGTCGATGGTGGAGACGTAGAGAGAGTCAGCATCAGGGTGCTTAATTGCCTTTTGAATGTGTCCAACACGAAAATCAATCATTCCTGGGGTGACAGGTACCTCAACCTTAGGAGGCTGGGGCTTCTTTTCCTTCTTCTTCTTTTCTTTCTTGACATCCTTGGGCTGACCAGCAGCTTCAGTGATGACAGAGGTCTCAGGCTCAATAGCAGGTGCAACAATTTCGGCCTTCTTTTCAGCACCAGATCTTTTATCTGCCTTGACCTTCTTGGCCTTGGACTCCTTTTTAGTCACAGCTGGTGCGGCGGCAGCAGGCTGAGCCTTTTTCTTTTCAAGCTTAGGTTTGATCTCACGAGGAGCCTCAAGTCCGGTGTCGACGGCGATCTTATCAGTGTCAGGGATGTTGAGTGAGTTTTGCACTAAATCTGCCCATCTAACAATATGACGCAGGGTCTTCAGCTCACCCGTGAACTTTTCAATGTGAGGCTTTGCGCGGGAGTAGACAACGGCATCTGCCAGAGACAACTCCTGCGTATTGAGCAGGTAGGTTGAAGAACGGAGGGCATCATTCAGCCTGTCAAGGCCGTCAGGGAACCGCAGAGACACAGTGAGCCATTGGTTCTGTGTGGCTATCTGTTCAGCCGTAAGCTGAGGGAATTTGGAGGAGAGCTGATCGACCAGCGAGGCATTGATCTGGAAGGTTAGAGGGCACATGAAAAGGACTGAGCACGCACATTGCCGTCTAAGATGACAAGCTTCAAATTGAAGACAGACGAGAGGAGATCAAGGGACATGTTGAAGTTGAGGAAGGAGAAGAACTGGTTCTCTGTGACTATCTGTGACTATATCTCTTTTGTTGTACTTTGTGTTTTGTTGATTTTGTTGCTTTTTCCGTTTTTCTGCATTGAACGTTTTTTTTTGTGACTCATCATCTACGCAATGTTACATTATATTGACTCATCATTAGGTAATTATGTGTATGTAATGATAGCGTAATCCTTTTTGCCGTTGGCTCTCCGACACTTTCCGGTTGTGGGCGGCCGCCTCCGCAGCTCCCCACAAAACTGAAAAGCCAAAATTCTCTCCGGTTCTTTTTCGCCCTTGTGAAATATTTTGAATTCTCGCGGGCTTCACAAACTCTTCTCGTTACCCCATCTTTGGCGACGTCGACTGGCTTCTTCTTCCGAATCTCGAGCTTCCTCGAGTGATTTCTTCTTCGCTCTGGTTTTCGCGTTACGCTATTTCCACATATATACCCAGGTATATACAGCCGAGAGAGTAGAACATCTCTGCTAGTCGAGACCACTGCCGCTAGTACCCACTCACACCTAGCCGTAGGCTCGCTGTCTTCCACCGACCTTGTTCTGGAACTTGACCACGCGAATCGCCGTTCGTTCCAACAGCCAAAGCTCGAGTCTCCCTACTTGACTCCACAACCACCAGTCCAATTAGCACCGCCAGCTATTGACCGGAGAAGGCTCCAGACGGGAAATCGTCGCAGTGCACCCTAGTAGCTCAGCATTTTGCTAGTTCCATTCGTCCCTTCGTGACAAACGCGTGCAAACACTAGCCGCAACCTATTTTTTTTTTCCTGTGAGAGTCCGCCCTGGCCAGTCAACATATGCGAACAGGAACCGAACTATACCAGCTTAGACTCCTGTTTGTTACGACGATACAAAAAAGTCCAGGAACGAATGAACCAAGGCAATACCGCTAACGGGCTTCCGGCTCGGCAGCCACAACCGCCTAAACCGTTTCCAAAGACATTGGAGGAATACCCACCTGGGGTTATCATCAGTGTAAGTAGGATCCAATTCTCAAGAAGAAGAGAACACTGAAAAACATGACTAATTAAACTATAGCCTCGAACAGGGAGACCTAAACGAAGAAAGGCTACTCGTGCCTGTATCCACTGTCAGCGAACGCACTTGACTTGCGATAATAACCGGCCATGTGAACGGTGTGTATCTCGGGGTCTAGCTGAGACTTGTAGAGATGGCGTGCGCAAAAAGGCCAAGTACTTGGCTGACGTGCCTGATGCCGTGGCAATGTCTGAAGAATCTCTCAAGTATGATCCAAGGTATAAGGAAAAGAAGTCCAAGGGCAAAGGTTCCAAAGTTAAAGCAAAGGAAGAGACAACGCCGGCGGTTGAAACACCCCCAGTACAAACCCATGCTCAGGAACCCGCATCTGAGCCTTCGTCATTCCCATATCAGCTTCATGGCCTCGACTCAAAGCTCAACACCACGGTTCTTCCAGAGTCGTCTTCACCGTACGAGTTTTTACAGCCGAATGTCAACTCTCAAGCAGGAACAAGGGATATTTCACACGCAATTGGCCAGGCCACGCAAATAGGACCCGAATTGCAATCAAGCGGCCACATGGGGTCAACAGGCCTAGTTGAAATGAATTCGCGAAATCCTTCGCAGCTCGGATATAACTCTAGCAATAGTGGCAGGTCGGCTGAAACAAATGGTTTAAGGCCTAGCCGACATAATTTCCAGAGTATGGCTGTGAATATGGAGTACAGCATCATCAGCAATATTTTGACAAGCTCAAATCAATACAACACGATCGGGCACGGAGACATGACAACAAGCTCATTGAGCCCAAGCTTGAATAGCACAAACGGAGAGGAATCTCCAGGCCCGCAAAAGCTTGATTTACATCATCAAGCAGTGCATCAACACCACAGTCTACATGCCAACCCGTTAAACCAATTCTCCCTTGGATCAGCTAGCACTGAACAAGCGCCCAACTTTAGCCAAGTACTAGAAACAGTTGAGCAGCTCAACAAGCAGCAGCATCACAGTCACGAATGGTATGAACCAGCCACTCCGAAAAGACCGTTATCATTCACAATATCGAACGCAGATGACCATGACGTGTCTGTGGTGGGGCGTAATGGAAGCACGTCGTCGACAAGCTCGAGCGGCACAGGCTACCCGTGGCAATACCGTGAACCAGCAGACATTTATGCAAACGTGCGGCAGCCGTTCAGCTATACTCCAGCGTATCACCAACTCACAATCTACATTCGTACGCGATTCAAGCGCGACCAGCAAATGCACATTGCCAAGTGCATGGCCAGCTACCGACCTTCGTTCATTGCGTGCACAAATACGTTGAAGGAGGACGACTTGATATTTATGGAACAGTGTTTCCAGCGGACGTTGTTGGAGTATGAAAAGTTCATAAGCTATTCAGGAACTCCGACGCTAGTTTGGCGACGCACGGGCCAGGTTGCCGCAGTGGGCAAGGAATTTTGTATTTTGACTGGGTGGCCCCGCGAGCGGTTGTTGAATGAGCACACATTTGTGGTGGAGCTCATGGACGATTCAAGCGTTTTAGAGTACTTTGAAATGTTTAGCAAGATGGCGTTTGGAGATTCCCGTGGAGCCAACATGAGTGAGTGTACACTCCTGACACCACAAGGTCAAAAGATCAAGACTTCATCCATCTGGACATTGAAGCGTGATGTGTTTGGCATCCCTATGATGATTGTGGGGAACTTCCTACCTATCTTGCCTTGAGAGGACCATTGTAATTCTAATGACTGTATAAGAATATTTATTTATTATTGAACCATAACACATTAAAAACGAAAAGAAAGAATATCCTGCTTGACCAGTCGCTACACTTACTGGGCGAGGATGGTCTTCACAAACTCAATGTAGTTAACATTGCCGTCGCGCGTAACGTTAACTCCCTTGAGCAACTCGTCTACCTCGCTATCGCTCAGCTTCTCGCCCAACGACGTCAGAATGTATCTAAGCTCACCGACACCGATATATCCAGTCTGGTCCTTGTCAAAGACCTGGAATCCGCGAATGTAGTCCTCTGGCTCGCCAAGCGACTTGAATCCGTCGGGGCGGTTAACGATCTTGGAAAAGGTGTCAAAGTCGAAATCGCCAGAGAGAGAGCGCTCCAGCTCGTCGATCTCGCCAAGTGTAGGGTTCTGGCCAACGGCACGCAGCAGATCGCCGAGGGCCTCAGGGGGAATGCGACCAGTGCCGCGCTTGTCGAAGAGGGCGAAAGCGTCCTTGTATGCTTTAGAATTTTGGGCCTATGCGTGTTAGCTAGGGGGTTTTCTGATTAACCTTCAACCTATGGCATCAGGAAAATAGACGTGAAGCTTACCATTGTTAATGTTGGTATATGTATTTAAATAGATGAGAGAAAGTGAATTGAAGAAGAAGGGGAAGAGAAGGAGAAAACGAAGGCTTTTAAGGAAATTTGGTGTGTTGTTATTTAGCGGAAGCCGAAACGAAACAAAAACAACAAAAACAGAAAAACAAAAACAACAAAACACAAAAATAGCACGTGACATGATCTGCTTAGTAAATGGTACCGTAATCGTTACTACTGGTAGTTATACCAGGCACCGAACACCGAACACCGAGCACCGAGCACCGAGCAACCAGCACCGAACGTTGAACAATGGGGAGTAAGCCGGCAGACTATTTTTCTAGGTCAATGTCGGTTTTTCCGCCCGTCTTCTTGACTACACGCACATGCTCGATTGTCATGGCCTTGTCGAGAGCCTTGCACATGTCGTACACCGTAGCCAAGGAAGCCAAAGCGCCCGTTAACGCTTCCATCTCCACGCCCGTCTTGCCCTCGCACTCCACCGTTGTCCTCACCTCCACGGCGTTATCGCCTACCTCTAGATCATTTGTGATCTTAGTGACGGCAATGGGATGACAGAGCGGGATGATGTTGGGTGTGGCCTTCACGGCCATGATCCCAGCTATACGGGCCACCCCGAGCACATCGCCTTTCTTGAGGGCGTTGGCGGTGATAAGAGACGTGACTTGGGCGTTAGAAAAAAGAATACGTCCAGCCGCGGTGGCAGACCGTTTAGTGGGCGCTTTGGAAGAGACATCAACCATGTGGGCAGCGCCTTCAGGTGTAAGGTGCGTTAACTGATGGTTCTCTTTGCGTAGTTGGAAAGACACCGAGAATGCTCGTCGTGAGTGCCGCACGACACTTACAATTGACTTCATCATTATAGGAGGCAAGAGTGTGGAAGTTGTTCACGTTGGCAGCTATAGATCAGCGTGTGCTGTATATATTGCCACGAAAAGTTTAATTTTCTCCGTTTAGAACCTCCTAGATTCCTTACTACGGTCATTGAACACTGCAACATACACATTTAATCCGCAAACAATGGCTGACGCGAACGTGCCTATGGCAAAGGTCTCGGCTCGCGCGACGACTGAGCTACCACCTTGCTCCCTCCAGTTTCATCCTATCGATACTTCGCTCCTAGTGCTCGGAACATACAAACTTGAGGAGGTGACCAAGACCCGCCATGGAAGTCTCGATTTCTACAGATTTGATGAAGAATCTTCCAAGCTGTAAGTGTCTCTTCATTTTTATCCTTTGGTTTTTCGGTCTTTGTTCTAATGCTCTCTTCATTAGCGACCTTATTACAAGCCACCCTACACCAAACTCTTCAATCCTAGACGTTAGAATTAATAGCGCTGACCCTTACTTAATCGCAACCGCACAGTCCACAGGCATAGTCATTCTTTGGCGCATATCTCCTGAAACTCTCGAAGTCCAATCTAGAGTGGAATGCCCTGTTATCGACAACCCAGATGTATTGGTCCTTAGCATCAATTTTTCACCTCAAGACCCAAACATCTTCTCAGCGAGCTTTTCAAACGGTGCGGTCATCGTATTCAAAATTACTGAAAATGGCACAGCTGTAAAAATAGTAGGCGAGTCGAGTAATGGAATCACAAACGCTGCGCATACGTTAGAAGCCTGGACAAGCGCATTTGGGTCGCCGGACTACCATCTTGGTCATGTTCTCTTTTCTGGAGGCGACGATGCCACTTTAATAGCTCATGACATGCGTATTGCCCCCGATACCGCAGGGGATATGCCGACAAGTATTTTCAGATCCCGCAATCTGCACGATGGAGGTATCACCAGCATTCTACCTGCTGGCAGCCTTCCCACAAACAACGCAGCAGGAGGCAACGCATGGAATGACGGGACCAGAGCTGGGTCTTCCGCGGGGCAACATCTGCTGTGGACAGGTGGCTACGATGATAAGCTCAACTCGATCGACCTCCGCATGATTGGCGGTCGTGAGCTTTCACCGTACGTGATGCCGCGGGTCAAAAGTGGTATGGACCTCGGTGGGGGCGTTTGGCGACTGGTTCCGTCTCCCGTATCGAATCAAGTGCTTGCCTGTTGCATGTATGGTGGTGCACGTATTCTGAACCCCCTCGAGTATACAAGTGATGAACCTGCGCAAGTTGTTAAAACTATCACGGAGGGTCACGACAGTATGGTATACGGTGGTGACTGGAGAGCGGATGGAAAGTATTTGGCTACATGCAGCTTCTATGATAAGGCAGTTCAAGTATGGGAGGCATAAAGGTGTAGCTACATGTATCTCGTGGAATTCTGGCGCGTGGCGATAAGTGAAATAAAGATCTCATAGCCATCAGCTCAGTTTGGCCGAGCATGAACTGAGATCGCATTCACATAGTGACGCATTATTAAATGCCTAATAAATACTTGTACCACCCTGATTATACTTGTTCCACCCTGATTATGATTATTGATCCTTTCTCAACTTTTGCCAAATTGTATACGACAATCAGATAAAGATTTATTATGCCGTATTTGCCTAGCTAGTGGAGGCCTTTACTTGCGCAAGACCAGCTACCATTGCTCTCTGAACCAGACTGAAATTGAGCGAGCGTTAGCATGGCATAGATTATACGGGTACATGGCTGTTAATAAGACAATGACAAGATATGTGATCTTTTGACCAAGTGTGATGTACTATAGCTGGTATATTCGCTATTTACTTTGACGCAATCATATGAGTAATTAGTTTGGCTTATCGGCAACACTCTCTATCCAATTCTTAAGCATCTGCCAGTCTATCTCAGAGTCTTTTGTAAAGTCCTCGGGAAGAGTGAAAGTAGCATATGGAATGCCACCTCTTAAAGCTACCACAGTTGGAAACTCAGTGATCTATCAACGCAAGTTAGCAAAATATATTCCGTTTTGGCAGCACTGAGCATGAAAGACAGTGCAAGACGACACAGCATTATTCAAAGTGGAAGTGCGTTGAACGAAGAGTGCAACAATTTCACGGCCCACCTGCCGCGCATGATCATGTTTAATTTGAATAGTGCGTGTTTCGAAGTTTGGCTTTGACAGATTGACCACGCGAGTTCTCTGAATCACGAAGGCGGTTCAGCAATAGATCGATGACGTTCGACAACGCTGCTTGGCAAATTGGATCAAGAGCATTCTGGTCAAAGAGAAGGCATCAATTTGGCAAAATATTCTCAGCCCATCTTATTGTTCAAAACACTAATTCAAACAAGCAATTGAACGCATGAAATTAAACTTACGCTGTATCTCATAACGAGTTCCTGTACACCTGGTTCATCGGCCTCAACATCGACAGCACTTATGCGATAGTCAGTCTCTTCTTGCACAATCCGATTAAGTGCACCTGTGAGCTTGTCGCTTCTTGGGTCACCTCGGTAGGTGAAATTGGCCAAGAGTGGCGTTTTCAACAAAGTGAGAGGATCGAACTCGGATGTATACCTCACGCTGCACTATGTCAGTAGAGATCATCAAAATGCTGAAGGATTGAAACTCTTGCAATTCAAGCCCAGTAAACGTCCTGCCACATAAGCTGTGAGCTACATGCTTCAAGCGTACTTACGGGAAGTAAATGCGGTTGGAATAATAGCTTTGCTTGGGTGCAGCAGACTTCGAACTACTGCCAAACCAGGCGTGGGCTGTAATGGGCCGTACGCTTGAAGTCGCAAAATATGCTGCAGTCCCTAAGAGAGCTGTTCCAGTAAGGGTTTTGAAAAGCGGTAGCATTGTTGGAGATTCTAAGTCGTAATTATTATTCAGTGAATGTATGGAAGAATAGAGTATGTGAATGGAAAACTGGTGGGAGTAAAGTCCCAGCCGTACTCACGAATATTGCTCTGCGGCGCAACAGCATCGTGATTTTTACTGGGCCAAATTGGCCGTAGGCAGTGAGATTGTGCTCTTTGGATAAGACACGGAGGCTAAAGAGGCTATACATAGAATTACTTATCATCTTCGTGCTGCAAAATTAGATGATCCAAGTAGGAAAGAAATTTAATGAGAATTGCGCAGGAGACCACCAGGTTTAATTGGACGTTTCACAAAAAAAAATACCGTCTTCAGCGAGCAAATGAAATAACGTGGGGTGAAGCTATTAAAAACCGATGAAGCAAATACGTACTGGACAAGTTGGTCTTTCATGGCATGGTGAAACCGCTCGCATTGAACGGTGCATACCGTTATCGTTAACACTTTTCACTACAGGTTTATATTGGCAAGCTTGAAACGGCCTGATAGATGTTTTACTCGCAATTTACCGGCATTACTAGAACTCGGCAAATGAAATACGCTGCAATTTATTTCCATGGCTTCTTCTCTCACGGAATATAAATGTTCAACGGAGTTCCTATATTTCAAGAACCAAACACTTACGTTCATTATCGCTTCTATTTCTAAGATAGCTTCTACACCTTCTTTTTAACATGACTTTCATTCCTTCTTTTTCTAATAATTCTGGTGATGAGTTCAGTGGACAAAAGACCTCCTTCCCTGCATCCACCCAAAACCTGTCCTCTTCCTCGACGAGTGACCTGGAGTCGCTTTTCTCAGCACCCAGCTCTGGTAGCCCTTCTCCATCCCCCACACCTTGTTCCAAGAACAGTTTTAGCAAAGAAGAAGGAAAGCAGCTTCTTCAACGACTCCTTGCAAAAATGGATCCTGATGCTGTTCGCGAGGTTGAAGACGCTGCTCGCGATTACCGCTTAAATAATTACAATACTTTACCCATTGTTCAATGTGTTGAGAAGGCTCGCGTGTCTACCGAGTTTGGACAGGCCTTTCTCTACCGCTACAGAACCAATGTTGACGATAAGGAACACGTCGCTTGGGTATACCGAGGAGCTCCCAAGTCTGCTTCTCTTTCTATTCCTCTGCCTGGCGAATCCCCAGATATGCACAAAATCAGAGGCAATTACAAGGGAACCCTTCTTTCGCATAACCTTGTTGAGTCTGAGCACACAGAAGAGACCATTGACACTTTCCACTGTGAGGACCCGCTTGTCCGCATCCACTCTGAGTGCTTTACTGGTGATATCATGGGCAGCACGCGCTGTGACTGCGGTGAGCAGCTTACTGAGGCCAAGCGGACCATCTCCCAACAGGGTGGTATCCTAGTCTACCTTCGACAGGAGGGCCGTGGAATTGGTCTTGGTGAGAAGATGAAAGCTTACAACCTGCAGGACCTTGGCGCTGACACTGTCACTGCCAACCAACTCCTCGGACACCCAGCTGAAGGCCGTTCTTTCAGTCTCGCTACTGCTATTCTACTTGATCTCGGTCAGCGCAATATTCGCCTTTTGACGAACAATCCTGATAAGATTGAATCTGTTGAGGGTCCACACCGCGCTATCCGAGTGACGGAACGCGTACCCATGATCCCTCTATCGTGGCAAAACAACCCCGAGGGTATTTCCTCCAAGGAGATGGATAAGTATCTTCACACAAAGCGTACGCGAATGGGTCATTTGCTATTCTAGAGTGGGCTTAACCATGAGATGTTAGTACGAACCAAGGATAGAAAGTGCATATTGTTGTTTGTTTTATTTTTTTTTTCATTTAAGTTGCGAACTGATTAAGTAGTTATTAAATAAAGGGCGATCTGCTAATAAACTAACTTTTGAATATTTATAAATCGCAGGCCACCGAAGCGAAAAATGTGTCTTGTCTGGCTTTAGCGAGATAAGTTTATGATAAATACTCGCATTGTGTCCTAAGCCCTGACATGATCAGAAAAAAAGAAAGTGATTCAAAAGTTCGCTACTTTTCCAGCTCATTCAAGCCTTTAGTACTTTGCAACTCTTTCAAGCCCCAGACTTCCTCGTATCGATCAGCTTCGAACGTTTTTCGAAATCCTAAATAGGCGAACTATTACCAGTGCAAATTTAAACGTCATGTGACATGCACTCTGTGTTCGAACCTCGGGTGTTGCGTTTAATTACATTGTCCTTCAACGACAACATACAGGGTTAGGCCTGTTTTTCTTTTTCTCTTGCGAAAAATTATTTTTATTTTCTTTTTCATCTTCCCTACCAAACCATAAAACAAAATAAAAGGCCAGCAAAAAAAAAAGGGAAAAAGAAAAACCGCAAAAAAGAAACGACCTCAACGAGCCCAAAGCTTTCCAGATTCTCTGTTCGGAGCTTCTTCGTGTGATCCTGATCGGTGTCTGTTCCCGGTTCTCTTGTCTTCTCGGTGCCGGATCTCGGTGTTCGTTGATCGTTCGAAGCGCGTCCCAAGGTTGCCATCCTCTGGTTGCCCCGTCCCGTAAGTGCCACCACCCTCAAACCGGCAGCCCCTCAAAACTTTTTGACCAACGTCGAGCACCGCCAAAGAATCCTTCGCGTCGAGCGCGTCACTAACACGAGCTAGTCCTCTCGAATGTATTCATCCTCCTACTCTAGGACTGGTGTGTACGGCCAGCAAGGCCAACAGCAGCAAGGCCAGCAACAAGCCCAGCAACAAGCCCAAGCATGGCAGACCAATCCTGCCTACGCGACTCAACAGCGCGCTGGGACTGCTGCGACGGCTTCCTCTGCCACTACAGGCTATCAGATGCCCGTTTACGGGTCTCAAACTGCTGCTCAGCAGCAGCAGCAACAACAGCAGCATCTCCAGTACGCACAATACGCAAACCAATACCTCCCTCAGCAGAGCATGACACAAACCGGAGCGGGAATGCAACGGATGCCATCCTCGGCCTACATGGGCTATCAGGGAGGCTACATGCAAGCCGCGACTGGCGTACCGGCGGTGGCCTCTGCTAATTCTCAGTTTTTCCAGCAAAAGTCCCCAGCGCAGCAACAGGCTGCTGCTCAGGCTGCGCAGCTCCAGTACCAGCAAAAGCTCAAACTACAGCAGCAGCAGCAGCAACAACAACAACAACAGCAGCAGCAGCAACAACAGCAACAGGCTCAAAGCACTGCTCAACAACAGCAAACTCAGAAACAGTACCAGCAACAACAGGCTCAAAAAGCGGGCTCGGCCCAGCCAATGACTCAATCAACCAGTCAGAAGACAGCTACCGCTAGCGCAGCCACGACTGCAGCCTACCCTTCGGGCTATTCTGCTGGAACAACACAGTCGTATCCTTACGGCGCGTACCAGACTGCTCAGACTACTGCAAGCTACTCTAATTCGCAGTATCCGTACTTTGCTGCTCAGCAATCTCAGGCTACATCAGCTCAAGCAGCTGCTCTGACGCAGGCTTCACAAAAGGCGACACAATCTCAACAATCGTCCACTCAATCTCAGTCCTCGGGCCAAACCGCACAAACATCTCAGACTCAAACGCGTCAACCCTATTACCAAGTTAACTCATCTTCCTCTAACTACGCACTACCTCTTCCTTCTCAGCAGCAGCAGCAGCAGTCTTATAGTCAAGCTCAAACCGCGCAGGTTGCACAGACTCGCTCGCAATCGCAATCCTCTCCTGCACAGACTGCAACTTCACAAGCAACAAGTCAGACGGCGCAGAAGACGCGCTCATTGACTCAGGAACAGTTATACCAGCAAAACTACTATGATTATTCTCAGCTCCAGCAGCAACATGATGCTCAATCCCTCCAGAAGACTCAGTCACAGACTTCACAAGCTGGCACTGCCCAAACGCAAACGCAGTCGAAAGTCAAAAATGCAACGCCTAAGCAATCTCACTCAACGTCTCACACTTCTCACACTTCTCAAACCTCTCAGGCCTCTCAGGCCTCTCAGGCAAGTCAGACTGCTGCTACACCTGCTTCTACTGCATACCAACCTTCCCAGAGTGCGTACTCTACTGTTGCTCAAAGTGCGTATTCTACCGGTGCCCAGAATGCGTATTCTACCGGTACCCAGAGTGCCTATTCTGCTTCTGCCCAGAATACCTATTCTTCCTCTCAACCCCAGTCTGCGTATTCTGCTCATAGTGCATATTCAACCACTCAGGCTCAAAATGCGTATTCTAATTCAACGGCTTCGTCTCAATTGTATAACCAATCAAATTATAAGGTTGCAGGCGCGTCAACCCAGAGCCAGGCATCGCAGTATTCTTACCCTTATGGGTACTCACAGCCTACCACTACTCAAAGTCAAGTAGCAAGTCAAAACAAGGGACAAACTCAGACTGCACAAACAGGACAAGCTGGACAAACTGCACAAACTGCACAGAGTAGTCAATACCAGCAGCCAAGTCAATCTAGTCAATCTTACCAAAATCTGTCTAGCCAGTCCTCGCAGACCAAGGCTGCATCGGCTCTGACACCTTTGACGAGTCAGTACCAACAAAGCCAGACTAACTCCGCCTACCAAACCCAAGCTCAGTCCAACCAAGCTTACCAGCAAGCACAGACTACTCAGAAGGCCCAGGCATATTCTACATCTATTGGTCAGACATACCCAAGCTCTGCCACTAACCAGACGTATGCAACCTCGAGCAATCAAACTTCTCAGGCATACCAGACTCAGTCTCATTCTTCGCAAGCCACCGCGGCGCAATCAGCTCTGCCTTCGCACGTTTCTTCTTATGGACATTCTTCACAAACTCAAACTTCTCAATCTACTGTAACTCCCTCTCAGGTGCATGTTCAGCCTCAGAACTTGACCAAGAGTTCGGGACAAACCTCGCAAACTGGTCAATCGTCAGCTGCCAAATTGCAGACACTGCAGCCATCTCAGACTCAGTACTCCACCCAGTACCAGACCCAGAGCTACCCTGATCAAACTTACCGTCAGAGCAATCAAACTCAAAAGCAACAGGCTTACCAGACACCGACTGCTTCTAATGCCACCGCGACTGCAACTCCTGTCGCTGAATCCAACAAGCGATCACACGTAGCTGTATCTTCGTCTTCTGACGCGGCCGTCAAGCCACAGCGTAAGAAACGTGCGAAAGCGGACTCCTCCAGCACGGCTGCACAGAATTCCGCTACGCCTGATGTTGCAAACCATTTAAATGTAGGACAACAGTATCCCCAACCTCACGGTAAGGGCCAAGAGACTATGCAAAGCCGGCTAAAATTGGAAGATACTTCATCAGACCCAATAGTGAAGCAAGACTCAGAAGAAGGTGTACAAAATCCTCCTGTGGGAGCAACAAGCGTGGACCAATTGTTGCTGTTCATTCAGGCTCGTAAGGCTCATGAGGAAAAAGTACTTCGAGGAGAAGCGACAGGACCATTTAAGCCAGTTCCGGAAGCTATAATTCCTGCCATTGGTACACTCAATGGTGGAGTGGGGAAGCGGTCAAATACGACGGTTCTTAAGTACAAATGCGACTTTCCCGATTGCAACAAGTCCTTTAGCCAAAAGACTCATCTGGTCATTCATGGTCGGTCGCATACAGGCGATCGTCCATACTTGTGTGCCCACGAGGGCTGCAACAAACGTTTCTCGCAGCGTGGTAACCTGCGAACACATGCTCGATCCCATACGGGAGAGAAGCCGTACAAGTGTGAGTTCTGCGATAAGAAATTTGCTCAGCGTGGTAACTATCGTGCCCATCTCCTAATCCACGACAATAACAAACCATTTGTGTGCAAACTTGATCGCTGCGGTAAGAAGTTCACACAACTGGGTAATCTCAAGGCGCACCAAAACAAGTTTCACAGCGAATCTGTTTCGAAGCTCATGAGCAAGTTCAAATACCTTGGAACCAGCCAGTTTGACATGAACATTCCAGCTGAGGAATTGGAACTCATCCAGTATTTTGCAGATTTGTACAAAAACTCCAATAGGGGCATTAAGGGCCGTGGCAAGTCGTCCAAGTCTTCTGTTTCCGGCGAGAGTGCTTCCCCGGCCGCTGGCGCCTCTGTGTCGACAACCAAAAGTGCCGAAAATGAAAATATGGCCTCGGGCCAAACCAACAACAATACGGTAGCACAACCTGTATATCAACAACAGGCTCAGCAACGTGCATACTACTAATATTATAAAAGAGAAATAATGCCTAAAGTCAGACTAGTATAATAATAATAAAAAAGAAATATCCGGACTTTATAGTTAAGCTTAAAACCTCCTATGTAGGATCCGAGCATGAGTAAGTATACTAGCTGGTACAGTTGAGCGTGTGCCTATGTGGGGGACAAAGGTTTCCGGCACTTGATTTTTTAAAGTCGACTTTTTTAGTTTCCTACATAGAAGTAATTTTTTTTGATGACAAGAAAGTTATGTAACTTGTACAGTTCCCAAAATCTGTTTATTATGTGTTGCAAAAAAAGTAACTTCTAACTAAATTCTTTTTTTTTTTTCCATGCATCTCGGCAAGTGTTGGTAGTATTTCAAACATGGAACGTACGTTCTTGGGTAGGCGCTGCTTGTTTCTTTTGTTATGATATGTACTTTTAAAGAGCACGAGCTTGTTCCACCAATGTGGCAATATGATCGTCACTGATGCCAGCACCCAGACCAGGGTTTGACTGGAATACTTCGTAGTACTTGCGGATTAAGGAACGGATGGTGCCCTTGGTCCACCAAACTGCCCAGCGCTTGGTCTCGGGACTCCTTACAGCCTCCTCTTCCTCAACTTCCATGGCTTCCTCGGATGCATCCTGTTCTTGAACCGAAATGAGTGTGGCAAACACATTCAAGAGTTCTGAAAAGATCTGGGCCTTGTTGGCAGCTTGGCCATGGACAGAATGCGCCACTGTGAAATCTAGAACCCGGTTAAGCATTTCCCAGCCGTGATTTGTAGTCAAGAGATCGCGCGAAAACGGTTCTTGGAATGATTTGACATATGCTGACGGGGGTAGGATTCCTTGCTTGATCAGCTGGAACACCACAAGTAGGGCAACATAGGGTTGCTCTTTCCAGTACTCTAGCACACTCTCAATAGTCTTGTTGTAATCGTTAGGGCAGACATCCAGAAGCATGTCCTTGCAGCGCGCAATCCAGCTTTCAGCGTGAGAGATGGAACGGTTACCAAGATAGCAAGTGGTAGACACCGCAATATCAATAACAATCTTGAGGGCTTCTTGTGACTCTCCCTCAAGTGAATTCGCCTTTTCACTGATCTCTTTGAGCAATGAGTCGATATCTTCCTTTTCATTGCCTTCGCGCAACAGAGAAACGAGCTTGTGCACTTCGGTTTGGTACCGAGACTCAGGCTCTAGGAACTTAAAAATTGGTTCTTCAGGAGCAGCCTTTACGTACTGTATTAACTCCTCAGGGAGCGTTTCTTTGACGCGTTGGGCGTAACTGAGTCTAACTTCCTTCTCTATCAGCTGCTTGATAAAAACCTTGCGAGGATGAAGGTCAGGAAGTCCAATGTCATCCTTCCATTCCTGCCACTTCCATGAGAACCCAAAATTGCTCAAGTGGTGTGAAAACCAATCCAAGAACCTGTGATGAAGTTCGACATCCATCTGATCCAAATGCGAATATAGGAAGCGGATAGCGCGGCCAAACACAGGTGCAATAGCCTGGGGTGCCATGATACAGGCTTCGATCAGAATTGCATGAAAGTAAGAACCATAAAATGCTGAGCAAGGAAGTTTGAAAATGCCTTCGAGTACAGCTTCCATAGCAACATCCTCAACCTTCCACGTGGATTCTTTAGGGCTATCAGCGTGTAAAGCTTGAAGACGATCCATAGAAATGCCCGGCTCTGTGAAGGTCCGCTTGTCAAAAAATAAATCCAAGGTGATCAGCTGGCGGGCGACCTCTTTTCGGTTAAAGTCCATGTTATTGATGACGTCCGTTGAGATATCACGGAACATTACTGACTCCAGTGTCTCGACAGGAGGAACAGTAGCAAGAATATCAGGTAAATAGGCAGAGAAAAAAAGGCGTTCAGTTTTGTAGTCAATTCCCTTGTATGGCGCCAAATCCTTAATATTTTCAGGAATGTTCAGAGCAGAAAATGCGTGAGGAACAAAGTGTCCGTCCTTGGGCATTTCAGATTCAATGAGGGAAGAAATGTCGAGCATGCTAGGAATGGCCAGGTTATTTTCCACAAGGCTGTCCATAACGCTACGGAGAATTGGTACAAAGTTGCGGTTCTCATACGGCAAGTTTTGTCCAGTCCAAGGTTTTAGGATATTGAGCGCCTTGGCATCCTCGAGAATCGGGAACTCTCTTGACTTAATAATGAAGTCCTTGATACTTTGTGTGAGTAGCTCTGGAGCATCAGAAATAGTAACTGAAGAAATCAAACAGGGTAGGGCAAGAAGTGAAGCTGTATAAAGTTCCTGTCCGAGAGGGCTTCTTTTCTCGGAAGCTTTCTGAAGCTCAATCGATTTGTCTAAAAGTGCATTGAGGAGCTTAAAGAGTCCACCTCCATTGTCGGCAAGCATGGGATAAAGAGCTGCAACAAAACGAGTCAACAGCTTCACGCTATTCCAATTGCCCTTTTCAATTGCTTCTTGGATTCTGGAATGAAACGATTCAACACAGAGCTTTCCAATGGAGCTCTCCATACCATTGGCGATTTGGATCGCACCCGCAAGTAGAGGAATCTTGTGGGGTTGTTCAATGACGACAGCCTGAACTGTGTTAAATGCATCAATTCTATCGGATTCTGGAAGATTCACAAATCTTTTGCCTAGCCAGGCAATGCATGATGAGAGTGAAAATTTAGACTGGGTATGTGAGCTCGGTCTCAGATCAATTGGGTCTACTTACAGGTTCTCCGATCTCAACAACGTTGCGCCTAAGTTTAATCAGCTCTGGCACATCAAATCGCCGTGATTTTCCTCGACTGTCAAAGTCTCCGCCGGGGCCACTCTGAATCGGGCCATTTCCATGGTTTGTAGGGTCTAGACATGAGTATGTGGTTTCGTGGATCATTGGGATCACTTACTTCTGCGCTTCTTGGCTCCAGTAGATTCGTACATGTTTTCTCTCACGAGTTCAAAGAAAGAAGTGGGTATCAGGGCTCGTGAATCTTGGATCAGGGGAGATTGAGAGAGTTGAAATAAATTTTTTTGAAAAATAAACAAAAACTTTTGATTCGGGAAGAAGTTACCTACCATATACGTACAGTACATGTATAAAACTTACGCCTTATGACTTATGCTTCATGAAGTAGTGATCTAGATTTCTTATCGTATGAGGGCGCTTCGCGTGGGCCAAAGAATATGAAAGAGCAGGTTTGGTACTACTCATGCCAGTGACAGCCACATTAAGCATTTGGAAATAAATATAGGGCGTGGAGGGTGGAAGGTTGTTATTGAGGCAGAGTTTTCGTAGCATGGGGATCACAATCAGTTGTCGTAGATTGGTTGCCAGTTGATTCCGTTCATTCTCTGTCTCCATGGTAGCAAGCTTATAAAATGGAGCAAAAGAAGTTAGACTCTGAGAATGCGACACACGATTTTTAAGTGCTTCACGAGAAGAGGCAAATCTCCCAGATACTCGAATAACAGTAGGATACGCTATCCAAGATTTTGAATCTGGATCAATTAGATCGACCAGTAGCTGGTTCAGGAGCGACTCGACAATGGGTTTCAAGGCTTCTTCAGCAAGTGCAAAACTGTGAACTGTTTTATAAGTGTCTTCAATAGAAACTTGAGTCAATACACCACTCGTAATTTTCACTTGACTATCATCAATTCCATGCAACAGATCCCAGAGCTTTTCGCCTTGTGTAGGAGGGAAAAGCGATATGAAGTCATCCGGATTGCTGAAATGGTCAAGAACTGTACTAACCTTCAGGTCATCTTCTTCATTGTATTTCATGCCATGACGTAAAATTTGACGAGACCTTGATCCAAAATATGGAATCTTTTTAACATGACAGTTATTCATAAAATCTTGTATGGCAGCAGGGATTAGTACAGTGAGGCCACCGGGCTTGTTGATTGAGCCCACCATTTTGGCAAGTGTCTTGTTAGTGGCTACTCCTATCGAGCAAGAATAACCTTTGCACATGGAAATTTTAAGCATAATTTCTTTAGCGATCTGACTGGCGATGTAGAGCTTGAAATCAAGATAAAATTCATCCGCGTCCGTTGTTTCCGTCTGCAGAAATGAGGGCATATCAGTGCCATGATCCGCCGGAAACACTTTGGCAGGGGTTTGAAAAAAAAAGTCTTCGCAGAGGAATTCACCAGATTGCTCACCTTCAAAGCTAGTTGACTCGACAACCTGTTCTCCAAATGCTGCACAAGTAAGGTCTAGTTGCCATCCTTGATCTAACCCATCCTCCACTTCTTCACTCAACCCTCTGAACAGTACATTTGCGTCGATAAGCTTTTCTAAATTTCTATCCACAATTTCTGTCAGGTCAATCCACATTTCTTCGAGGCCAAGTCGCTCAATTGGCGCACCCGGTAGCATTTCTTTGACATAGTTCCATAGGTCCTTTCCTTGTTCCCTATAAGGCGCTAAACTCTCCCCATTGACAAGTCGTATGTTAGGAAACCTTTTCACTGCGTCGCTGACCAGACCGAGTTTTTTCAAGCCCAGATTCCTTGCTGCATAGGATAAAGTAGCAATGCAATTTTTCTGGTATACTATGAATGGCGTATCCAAAAGTGACGGGTCTGCCTTTTCTTCAACGCCGCAGTAGAAGGCATCGAAGTCCAGTGCCAATATGATTCTTTTACCCATGACGCCGCAAGGATGTTGCAGATTGTCAAGAACTTGCAGAAAGTCCAAGTTCAAAAATAAACTATCAGTGATCAGAGGGACTTTCTCAAGCTTCGCAAATAGAAAGATCCCTTCGCTACCGAGATTTGCCTGGTAGTTGCCATCAGTATCGAGTTTCGACTACTATCAGGAATTAAGGCAACTCCACATTTCCATACTAGTTTCCTTAATATCAGGGTTAGGTCACTATTCTTGCCTCCTGCTTTTCTCGCCGCTCCCTAATTTTGGCTTCCTCTTCCACTTCTTCCTCTCGGTTTGGCGAAAAGATTACCGATATCTTCGTATTCTTTCATTGGAACCTCTATACATTTCCTAGTACTTTGAATTAGTCGATTCTATTGTCCCCACCCTTCACTAATCTTTCCACAACTTAAACTCGCCACATACTCTCACCATGGCTCCCAGAAAGAAGGCCCTTTTGAAAGTCATTATCCTTGGGGATTCCGGTGTCGGAAAGACTTCCCTCATGTATGTATCAACAATGGACTCAGTTAGTGTGTTTTCTAACTTTTGAAAGGCAACAGTTTGTCAATAAGAAGTTCAACAATCAATATAAGGCCACTATCGGTGCAGACTTCCTAACCAAAGAGCTAATTCTTGATGACCGTCGGGTGACGCTACAGCTTTGGGATACGGCTGGACAAGAAAGATTTCAGTCCCTCGGTGTTGCTTTTTACAGAGGAGCTGATTGCTGTGTGCTTGTCTACGATGTGAACAACCAAAAGTCTTTTGAAACCCTAGAGGTTTGGAGAGACGAATTTCTAATTCAAGCCAACCCGAATGACCCCGAGAACTTTCCATTTGTCGTTTTGGGAAATAAAATTGATGTTGAAGACAGCAAGCGACAAGTCAGTTCGAAGAAAGCTCAGGCTTACTGCGCCAGCAAGGGCAATCTACCGTACTTTGAAACCAGTGCCAAAGAGGCTGTAGGCGTCGAACAGGCATTTGAAGTCATTGCCCGCAATGCTTTGACCCAGGAAGAATCTCAAGATTTCCAAGAAGATTATGCTGATGCCATTAATATTCATCTTGATAATAACGAGCAAGGTTGCCAATGTTAACGCTGCCTCTATAAATTTGCCTTTATCTCATTGACTTTCAGGCTTCTGACCATGTCCTATGAGCTAACGACTGTTTTTTTTTTATCATAATTCTTTTGTTTCTCTATATTGTTTTCACTTTTATTTAATTGAATTTTTCGCTTGACTTGGATTGCCCATGAAATAGCGATATGGTGTTGGGTAAGGGCCATCGCTACACCATACCAGACAGAATCTTGAGATCATGAACGAAGAAGGTGAATTTGTTCATTGTGTTTAAATGATCTACTACAAGTGTAATTATAAACTTAAGGTAACAGAACTCATGTAGCCTCTGATGATTGCTGCCTTTGCTCTCTTCCGAGGCTCTTCCGCTAAATAAATAAGGTTTGTTAGAATCTCTATACATGTATCTAAAAACCTTGTTAATTTTACGAGAGTGAATTTTAGTCGATTACACAAATGCACGCCAAACTTTAGCAGAACATACAACTTTGACAGCTCCAGTTGATATGCCAGGATGCGTGTTTGCAGATAAGCCGACAGCCCATCAAATATTTACCGAGCAGAGAATATCAGGGCGTGATCGGGACGCTTCAAAAAAACATGGACGACTCGAAGGATTATACGCACATTTCAATCTTGAAATACACTGAACTGGGCCTGGAGTAGTTGATTAATGAAAATATAGAAATGCAAACTGGAACTTTGAGATACTAGAAGGTGCGGCTAATGAATTACAAGTCTCTAACGTTGAACACCGACTTCATCAAGCTTCTACAACGTCGAGTTTCTTTAGTTACAATTCCAGATGAAAACATTAACATACATGTACGAACCATTGTAACTTCAAAAAAATAAAAGCTTACGCTTGATGGAATAGGTTATCATATGCAATTTTGGTTATGGAAATATAAAAACAGATGCGTTAGAGTGCCGAAAGGGCTTCATACCTTCTCCTCGTTTACGTGGATCGAGTCCACGTCTGAGAAAGCTGAGTCTAATTGGAGTAAATAAAAATGACGTGAGCGTGAGTGATGTAGTTGATCATGTATCATGCTTTCAGAAGGTTCACGAGGAATATGGGGGAGTGATTGATCAGATTTGAACCCAAGAGGATTTTTGGAACAAGATGTGATTTATCACCTACATAGGCATCATTCTTAGTAGCGAGTTACTGGATGATAGCCTTGCCTGTGTGCTTCGGCTTGCTGTTGCGCCTGTTCTTCCGTTAGACGAGCTCCCTCTTGCACGTACAGCAGTTCTACCTCCCCGCTGGCTGGATGTGCCGCCAGTAGTGTTTCTTCGGGTGGTTGAGCTTGCTCCGCGCGCCCTGCTTCCACCGCGACCACGAGAGCTTTTACGATTTCCGGTAGTTCCAGCTGCACGTACACGAGAAGTAAATGTTGCGCTGGAGCGAGTAGGGGTTCGTCGTGCCGGAAAACTGGCACTACTCGTACTTCGTATAAAATAAGGCGATTCAGCACCAAGACTATCTTCGACCATATCTTCGAATTCTTCGTCATCCTGAAATACTTCGTCTATTTCTGCATCGTCAATTAAAGAAATAGAGGAAGACACTACTGCGCTTGCTGAAGGCGTAACGTTACTTTGTTGTGATTTGAGTTTGACAAGTTCAGGCCTGAAAAACATATAGAAGTTGTCAACTTGGATTTGACTTATGCCAGAGAGTTTGCTAAAAGTTTCAAGATCAGTCGGGAGTATGCGTGCCATGGCTTCCAGTGTGATATTGGAACAGACGTCGCTAACTTTTGGTAAGTTGAAGTCATTTTTGAGTTGAAGCCGTTTTAATTCAAGCTTTCCGTAACAATTTTCTTGGAAGTCATTGGGATCCATGCTTCGAAAGACGAGAGGTGAACTAGTAGTGGAATTCGAAGCCAGCTTGACTTGTGGAAATGGAATGGACTTTGCAGCATTCCTGGAAGTAGTTGGAGTAACCATGGATTGCACTGCTTGGTGTGATGTCCTGGCCGGTGTCACTCTGCTTGGTGTTTTAGCAGATGTTGTTCTACCAGAGGTCTGAACTGGTGTTGCCTTTTTAGAAGCACTCGTTGGCCGTGATGGGGTGCCATTTTTAGCACTGGCATTGATCGGATTAAACACCATTGTGATTTTTGTTTTGCCCGATAGAATGGCACTTGATTTCGCTCCACGTTTGATGTAGGAACTTGAAAACCTTCCCTGATACTTCGAATACTCTTCCAAAACACTTTCCGTGATCAGGTGGTGAAACATACGTTCAACCTCAGTCTTGTCTAAATTCTTTCCTGCGGCATAGTGTTTGGCTCTATCATGGCCTTTATCCATAATCTTTTTGATGCGTGATCCGCGATACACATCAACACAATGGCTGAGAGTGACGCTGTCTTTCTGTATGGCTGCAACCATCTCAACAATCTCTTTAGCACGAGCGGTGATGTCTCTAATTTCTTTGACATGGTTGTGTCCGAATTTGCAAATATCACAACCGCCCCGGCACTTCCGTACATCGAACGTCTCGCTAAAATACTGTAATACCTGCTTACGCCGGCAATCCGTAGTATTCTGACAGTACTGGATAACACGCTTAAGCATATCTAAATGGTTTTGTTTCACGTCATAAGGTAAATCATCCTTGTTGATCATGCTCATTATGTTCATCGCGTCTCTGAAATTATAGAACAATGTGCATTCAGAGGGGAGCCCATCACGACCTGCCCGTCCTGTTTCCTGGTAGTATCCCTCCATGTTTCGAGGGAGGGTCAGATGAAACACAAAGCGAACATCGGGCTTGTCAATACCCATGCCGAAAGCAATAGTTGCACAAATTGCCTGGATTTTACCACTCTGCCACGCCAGCTGCACAGATTCTCTTTCTTTGTGGCTCAGCATTGCATGGTAAAATGTCACCTTCAGGCCAGCATCTTGTAGTACTTGTGATGTGGTTTCACATGACGCTCGAGAGTGGCAGTATATAATTCCACTTTTGCCCTTAAATTTCGTATGCATGAGGTTCGCAATAACTTCGTTAACATCCTTTGCCTTACTTTGAACTTCATAATACAAGTTCGCACGATTGAAACTCTGCTTAAGAAAGGTCGTATTGTTTTCACGCAAGCATTTGAAAATATCAAGTCTCACTCGGTCGTTGGCAGTCGCAGTTAGCGCCATTATAGGAGTGTCTGGGTAGTCTACTTTGAGATTTTCGAGAAGTTTATAATCTGGGCGGAAGTCATGGCCCCAGGAGCTTACGCAATGAGCTTCATCAATAACAAGTCGTGCGAGCTGATTTCTGCCACTTATGCTCGATAGGGCATTGCGAAGTTGATTACTGGAGCTAAGCATTTCAGGGGAAACGTAGAGAAGTGATAATTCTCCAGTAAACAAGTCCCTGAAAACTGAACTCCGTTCGTCTTGCTCTAATTTGGAAGAAAGCATTGCCGCCTTAATTCCTTTTCGCTTGAGGTTGAAGGTCTGATCTTGCATGAGAGATATTAAAGGAGAAACAACGACTGTAACACCGCGAGTCTTACCACTGGTGACTAGTGCGGGTAATTGATAACAAAGAGATTTACCGCCGCCTGTAGGCATAAGAACAAACACATCCTTACCCATTAAAGCAGCATTGACTGCTTCAAGTTGGTTGCATCTAAACTCCGAAAGTTTGAAAGTTTCGTGCAAAATTCTGTTTACATCGTCACTCCAAGGATAGGTGTCATCTATCACCCTGTTCCTGGCAGCCACCTGTGTCATTTTGACGCCTTGAGGTGAACTGGTAATATCCTCAATTTCAATATCGGAGATAATCTCTTGGGGTCCCAATTCAGAAGAAATGATTTGAAAACCCGGTGACGGCTCTCGGTTGAACTGCGGTGGAGGTTGTAGCTCATTTGTAAGCTCTTCGAGGTCGGTATCTCCGAAGTCTCCAAAGTCTCCAAACCCGTCATCATCATCAAAATCTTGATCATTATCAATCCGAAGAGGAGCATTTGCCGAAGAGCCAGGGTTAGAAGGAGGTTCATGGAACTTCCCAGCTGTAGATATATTAGATACACTACTTGGGATACTGGGTTGGGGCGTAGGCGGATCTGACACAGGCGGAGTTTTGGAGATACGAGAAGCACCAGAGGCTATAAGATGCTCATCAACAAGAGTGGGAGTCGGTAGTGGCATGTCATTATTGGCATGCAGTTTCAAAGGTTGTATGCAGCTTTCATAGCGAGAAATTTCCAGTTCTAAGTTGGATAGTTTGTCTGCTACAGTTGAATTCGGTTGCGTAGATGAATCGTGTACTATTTTTTGAAGTAATGCAATTTGTGTTTTTTGTAGTTCAATAACATTGCTTTGGTAAATGGATATTGACTGATAGAGATCACTGCGGTTTTCCGTAGTTGAATGTCGTGGATTAGAAGAAGGGATCGCATGAACTGAGTGGTCGGACTCCTTGGCTTCTGGATCGGGGGATTTGAATGAATCATTCCAAAAGTATTCGTCAAATTCGTCGTCGTCTAGTTCTTTAGGATAATTCACGCTCTTAATCGGGGACGAGCTAAGTTCCGTTGGACTAACATTGGTAATTGATTTCAACACATTGGTGCTCTTGTTAGATGTGTCACTAGGTGGGTTGACTCTAGTATCCTCTCCATCGAGAGAATCGTTAATGTCATCCTGGAAAAAATCGTCTTCGGCAGAGAGCTTTGTATCCTCACTATCAGGAATTTCATATTTGTGTCGTTTCTGAGGAAGTTCCGATTTGGTAGTATTCCGCGAGCGTTTCAAAGCCGAGGAGGAATCACTAAGATCAATCACTATTGGTTTCATTTCTGGCCTCACTCCTGCCTTAACTTCAGGCATGATTTCTGGCTTGGCTAGTGTTGAATCTGATATTGCCGATTTGCCGATTCGGACGGACGCATCGGGGTCTATGAACGGTTTTGATTCTAAAAAGTCAGTAATTACGAAAAGGGATCGAATATGTAATACACACCCTTCTTTGCATCAGCGCTTGAAGACGCTGTAATTATTTTTGTCGTAGGAGTTTTTTCCTTGGGAATGAAATCTGGAGATCTTTCTATGAGATCTTCTTCGTCACTGAGATGGAAGTCTGCAGAAAAGAGCGTATTTGAAGGAATGCTCGCTTTTAAAAAGGTCTGGACTGGCGTCTTAGCTGGAGGGTTATGAGGGTTATGAGACCTGTCTGAACTATCTTTATTCGGTGGGGTATAGACCGGGATATTGCTCTTGGTTGAAAGAACTCGCTCGATATTCGCTTTCAGATTTGTTCTAGGCGCCATTCTGTAAGATCATGATTCATTTGATCCCGGCGACAAAACAAACGACTTTATAGTATCTGAATAGTTTCGCGATCAGGTATGTGAAAAGAGAGTTGAAGGTAGTAGTTTCGCCCCAGAAGTCATGTAACGCGTGTCTTAATTTTTTTACCCATTTAGTTTGCTGAGTCAGCATAAATGCCATCCTGACGCGTGGTGCTAACGCGAAGAATACACTGGTCTTTAATTAAGAATATTCTGGGATACAACTTATGTTTGTAAATGAAGTAAATAAATTAGTACAGTCCGCGTCAAGTCAGATCAGGTCTTATCAATATCGCCTAGCCACGAAACGATTTCTTCTAATGGAGCGTTAGGGTTTAGCGACGAGATGGGATCTGATTCGGCCACAATCTTCACAAGATTTTCACCATGTCTAGAGGGAGTAGGCAAAGCCCAGTATTCCTGAGAGCCAGGACTGGAATTTGTGAGAGCTTTGAATAGGAATATTGCTAGTAGTAGAACTAGCAACGATATTGTGATAACTCGCCGAGCAGCTCGAACGCGCTTACGCCACAGTCTTGTCTTGGCTTCTTTCAGAGCCACCCACTGATTAACTGTATCCAACTTTTTCTTATTGGCATCTATGGTAGCATGAGCTGCTGCGATACGAGTTTCGAGTGAATCCAGTATCTTAAAAGCAGACATCTGATCACGCAAGTCCTTGAGTCGTTTCTGAGTCGCTGCATCCGAAGTTTCTGATGTACTTACAAAGGTAGAGACCATATTAGAGCAACGACTGTGCAGCTCTTTAAGCTCTGCTAAGGTTGATTCGAATGACATGAGTTGTTGTTTGAGACCGTTTTCAGAATCAGAAATATTTGATGTAAGAGTAGATGATAAATGTGCCTTGAGCTCAGAAACTCCAGTAGCCATGCTCACATTTCGATCGAAAAGTCGAGGTGTAAGTGCATTTTCTGAGCGGGCACTGAATGAAGACTCGGTTCGCGGTCTTTCTGGAGTATCAGTTATAGTTTCACTTAAAAATCCAAGAGGCGCGTGTGGCGTGATAAGTACCTCCGAGGACACTGAAGACTCTCCGGAATCATTGGAGTTAATAGACAAAAGGGAAGATGCTGAGTTTCTGTGTCTTATGGAAAAGTTGTGATGGTCAGAATCGCTCAGGTGATCCGACTCGCGATGTTGGCGAGTTGCACTTTTTCGCCTGCTGAGAAGAGATACATTAGGAGGGGCAAGGAGGTTATTGTTCGATGGCACTAAGGTTGTAGATTTTGAGTTACTTGACGGAGTCATTTTAAGTGCTGAAATATCTCCGAGATTGAATGAGTTTCGCTGAAATCTTTTATTGTCTGTAGATGGTGGGGATGGCAGTTGAGTGTAGGCACGCGGTCTCCCTGGTTCTGTGAGGTTATCTGAATGCATTGTGTTTGGCCGTGAGAGGCTTGTGGATGGCATTTTGGAGTGACGATACTGCACATCCCTAGCCTCTTTCATAGCACTCGAAAGGTTGACTGACGACTGAGAACGAACATGGCCAAACGATACCTGATCTTTATAAGGTGTTTTCACTGCGAGTGATGTGGATGAGCTAGACACATTAGGCAAAGGTCCAGCCGGTGAGGTGAAATATGTGCTGCCCCCGGTCGACGTAGGAGTTTTTGGCTGTTGGGGACCAGTAGTGGCGATGCGATTACCTTTGCGCGATGGAGGAGTGTTGTTGGAAACTAGAGAGGGCATTGGCAACAACAAAGGGGGGAGATTACTAGGGGCTTGCTTGCTTTGGTTCATTCTTGGGTTTATAGCTAAAGCTCCTGCATCCATGCTACCTCGTCGTTCTTTAGCTGAGTTTGGAGTCGGCGTTGGAGGTGCTGCATGCTGCTGACCTACATCGACTGTGGATTCTGTGAGAGGCCCAAGGTTTTGGCTAACAGAGCTCCTAGCTCGCCTATGAAACGTTGTAGGGTCCGAAGCCAGGAGATGTGGTCGAGGGCTGGAGAAAGGAGTGGTATCCTGTTGTGTTGCAAGGATTCGAGGGCTAGTATCAATAGCCTGCAACGATTGTCCCTCACCTAGTCCATTCTCTAGAATACCATTGCTCATTGTGTGGATTGAACAATAAAGAGTTGATGTGAAAGGGTTTGACGCCACTATGAGATTTTGTCCTTTTCCTAGTGCAAGGGTCAGTGCATTGGGGTGGGTGGAAACTACATGGCATACATGTATGCTACCAAAAAAAAAGTTTCACATAAATTTTGGAGTCACATGGTTTAAGATACTTTCGAAATAATTCATTTGGCAATAATTCTTATTATATTACAATCGTGTCTTTTACAGTCATTATATTAGTTGTTCTTGGTCTTACGGACACTCTTCTTACCGCCAGCAAGATGGTGCTGGGGAATCCAAGACTCATCATAGCCCTTCTCGCCAGGGACAACACCAACGGCCTCAGGTTCAGCGACAACAACAGGCTGCTTCTTAGCAACAGGCTTTTGCTCCTCAAGGTAAGGTAACAAAAATTGTGAAACGCCAAAGTAACCAAGTCCAGCCACTGTCAGGCCAAGAATAATAGTTGCTAGAATGAGCTTAGGATCCAGAATCGAAATAGAAGGATCGGAAACAGTTACAGCAATAGGCTCGAGGGTATAAGTAGACATAGCACCCTCAAAAGCGAGCAAGAAGGAAAGAGTGAGATCAAAATCCGTGGGAGGCAGAATGAGCTTCAGATTAGTCGTAAAGGTCTGACCGCCATTAGCTTCAATGAGAAGTGGGCTAAGTTCAGTAGTGGTCAAATTGAAGTAAGGCACATCTTTGCCCTTCTGAGTGAAAGATCCCTCGAATGCAACAGCATGCACGGGGAAGTCTTCCTGGTTGGTGAAAGTAAAAGTGATGGGGGTTTCCTTGTCGTTGATAAACTCGCCGATTAAACCACTTGATTCGGGAAAACTGGGGACCACGGTGAATTTGGAGAGTTCAGTAGGCCCAGCGAGATCAATTTCCTGACCGAGAACAGCCAAAGGTGCGAATGCCAACAGTGACAAGGATCCAAGTGAAAATCTCATTATGACTGATGGATGGAGATGATATCCAGAGAAGTACGATTTGGCTTGGGTGAAGAGGGAACAGCAATGAATATAATGGAAGAAAATCCAAAAGACCACCACAATTCTTTGGGTTAGGGTCACGATCACCACGCCGTACGTTTTGTGAGATTGCTGCTGGAGCAGTTATCACTCCAATAGCAACCGGAGAAATTTACGAATTTGACACAAAATACAAACGTCCGGTAGAAACATTCAGCCTAACGGAGCTCAGTTGGGTTCAGCTGCCTTCATTGCTTGTAAACTCGAAAACTCCATATTACATCGAAAACTGGCAACATTTGTACCCAAAATGTGGAGACAAAAGCAAAGCCATATATCCATTGAATTCACCATATATAGAACTTGAACGTACGTCACGGTCTTCGAGCTGAAAGGTTAGTTAGGCCGAATTAGTACAAGTTTATGGCAAACTTAACGCTGCAACTGTCAACAGACCCAAAGGTAATATGCTACAGGACAAAGTTTTTTTTTTAAATAAGAACTTCTGAAAAAGCAGTTTACGAGGGTACAGTAACTTTTTGTCTAAGTTTACAGGTATCAGATTACATACGATTTGGTACCTTTTGGTGCAAAAATTTCTCCGCAAATGGAGACCTCTATTTCAAGTATTGATACCCTAATTATTATTATTATTATTTATACTCTGATTGAGTTTTAACTGATGAAGAGAGCTGATGAAAACAAATCTCATGTGCCCTTAGGTAATAGTATTGAAAGTGCCGGTATGGATTGAGTGTTGATTGGTGTTCATTTATTGGATCTTTCATCTATTGATTGGCTGCCGAATGATCATCACTATGCTAGTTACGAAACACAGATAGAAGTTAACCAAACACGGAAAATGAGGGAATCAAAACCCTGCATGGTAATGTGTTTATTTGTCTGAAATTTTAATTGCAAATTTAACACGATCTGATAAAATGGCAGATAAATAATGGGTAGAGCTTAAGAAATTCCCTTCCTCTTAACTTAACTCTACGGTCATTTCACCATCCAAGAATTGAACTAAGTAGCCCAACAAGCGTCCCTTTATTTCTATCAATTGATATGTATCAAGAAGAAAATCTCAAATTAATTACATTTACTACTCTTTAGCTGCCGCAGTAGTCCAGCTTCGCGTGTGTACAGTACAGATAACGACATGGCCATATCATCGCCGTTTATACAGCTGAACTAGAGGGTCAAAATTAAGAAGATGAAGATAAATCTGATTATTGTCCCGTTCAAATTGAAAGGAAGTAAGTTTCCCTAAGTCTACTCTAAATAAATTTGCCCGGTCAATCGGCTATAACGTTAATATTGAACCTCCACATCATAAAACAAAATTAAATGAAATCCCACATTCAGTGCCTACAAGACCGTGTTGATTCTTTTCCGTTTAGCTGGCTTTCACCAGCGTTGCAATCTCACCTAGCCTAAGCCCAAATTCGCTGAGAGTCCTCGTTCCCGGTTGAAGTAACTGAAAATCCCTGTGCAAAAAAAACTTCAATGAAGAAAAAGACCCACAGAAGGCAGCATCACACCTTTAGATAGATAGATATATTTTTGCCCCGTCAATTGGCTATAACGCTAAATAAGAAACAATATTAAACTTTCACAATCACAAGAAAACAAAAATAAAATAAAATCCCAGATTCAGCACCTACAAGACCGTGTTCATTCTTTCCGTTTAGCTGGCTTTCACCAGCGTAGCAATCACACCTTAACTAAGCTCGATTTCGCTGAGAGTCCTCGTCCCCAGTTGAAACAACTGAAAACCCCTGTGTAAACAAAACCTCAAGCATCACACCTTTACGCAGGTCCTCAGTCATAATTTGTCTTATGTTTATTATGTATAAAGGTTATAAAAAATTTTAGCCCTTAAAAAAGTGGGTTCTGTAGTGTAGTTGGTTATCACTGCGGATTCTGATTACAAAAATCAATATTCCGCCAACCCCGGTTCGAATCCGGGCAGGACCTGTGGATGTCAATCTTTTTTGGTATTGAATTGGTCAATGCAACTGGTACCTACTGTACAGTAGACTAGGTTAATGTTACGTTCAAGGAACACTTTCTAGTTAGTTCTCAGAATTACTCAAGTTAGTCACTATAAAAGCGCCCTCAGCCAGGGCTGGAAAGCCAGCCCAAGCCTTACCGGCCGCGCCTCAGGCGCCGGTCCCGACACTCGGTATTACCGACTATGGCAAGAGAAAGCCCAGCCACCGTCCAGCCACCTACTGGCCGCTAGCTGGTTACTCGTAAGCCGCTAAGACATCGTCAACTGGCGTCATGAAGAGCATGACGAGCCAGGCTCCGGGCCAGC